>CM056172.1:27428414-27595036 GCA_029691765.1 Entomobrya proxima | reverse complement strand
CATGGCTTTATCTTTAAGTTTTTACGCTGAAAGTTGAAAATTAAACCACATTCAATTAAGATCAACAATCTACTAAATTTGAACTACGCCTCCGTCAAAAGTTAACACTAGTTGCAAATTTCTTACCTGGATGCACAATGCAAAGCAGTTACTCGTCAAGGCTACAATTCTGGATGGCGAACAGAACAGTACCACACTCCAAATAATTAATAATACTAAATACTTCAGCAATTCGGTTTTTAAACAGTTAATTATAGGAAGGTTACTCAAATTAAGCAAATCCACTTTTATTTAACAAATTTATCCCGATTAATAGCCGACGAAATTTACTATCTCAAAATGACTCTGCTCGCTGCTCGCTTCTCTCTGAATATTGACCAACTCCCGACTTCACCGACAAGAATGAGCACGACGAGCCGCAAAATGCAACCAAAAACTAAAAAGTCAAATACTTACAGAAAAGTAAGAATTGACGCTTTACTCCAACAGTTGACAAATCAATCAAGGCTCACGCTGAATGAAACATTTCAGAGTGTCTCAAAAGCATAATTCGCATAATTTAGCAATTTTTTTCTACTTTTACCCAAAATTTGTTGCTTTCTGTACGTAGTTTTCCTAAAAATATGAAAACCCATAAACCATTTCCAAAGCCCAAACAATTTAGAATCTATGAATTTCTCGCAGAACAAAGCAGGATTTCTGCTCGTTTCCATCTTGTTTGAGTGCCAACTAGATACGGTATTCATTCCACGCATCCTTGCTTGTGCTGAAAGTAGTGAAATTACCACTAGGGAACCATGTAACTCAATTTGCAGCATCAAATTAAGACAATTGGGGTATACATTTTGGCTGTTTCGAAGTAGCCTTGAAACCCCCAAATGTTAAACTACAGGGAATTATTAACCTAAGTTTACGTTAGCCTAACTAGTTAGTCAATAGAAGGATCTAAAATTTCTAAATAGCTGCATCCAAATTTGATTGCAAAATTGCTCACTCCGAACTGAAGTTCTGTTCATTCATTAGTTGGACTAACATACTAACACTAACAGAATTATAATCTATTACATGGAAAATTCAGTATTTTTATAGCTTAAACTGAGCTTTGAAACATCAGGTAACGCACAAATTGAGACGCTCTTAGATAGATGTATGGGCTAGTTTAACTGCTGTTTTTATACATCAAACGTTTTGACGCAATACGAAATGCCAAAACGTTTATACGAAAGACCTTGGAACTTCAGGTCCATAAGAGAATCAGTGACAACGAACAGGAACAGGGTATTAATATTCTGGACGGAGACAAAAGAAAATCTGAAACATTGTTGATTGTTCACGAGAGTACTTAGCTCTACGTACGTAGCTCTAGCTCTACGTAGCTTACGTAAGTAGTAAGATAGCTTGATTTACCTCGGCTCTGTAAAAAGTTGGAGTACATGTCGAACAAAGGAAAGATATAAAGGGAGAAAGCAACCTTAAAGCTGCACCGAGGCTTTCGCAATCTTCAATTAAAATTCATAATTTAAGCAACTGCATAAATTGGTAAACATATCCGAAAATATAAAATGGATCATCCATCGCGAATGGATATCGCGGATGCATGGATGCTTAGAAAGTACATATTATATTTCGTTGCCTGTTATTTTAACGAAATGTCAATTTTTATTATGTTGTATGTTGATATGCTGTAGGTATAGGATTAGGATTTACAAAAATAAACTTGCTTTTGATGCAAATGCAAAGAGGAAGAAAGGTGTATTGCAGCAAGAAACGATGTTTTATTCTTATTTTATTACAGTGAATTATGTGTTTGATGAAGTAAATTGCACTTTATTTGACAACACTTTGAAAGAAGATACATAATATTGTGCTTTTGTTTTACACCCGTTAGTAGAACACCCAGCTAGACGTACAAAATGTATTAATGAAACGCTTTTCGACGCTACACACTGCGGTATGAAAATCATGTTTAAGACCCAAAGATACTAAATGTTTACCTCTTTGATTAGCGTGATCTAATAAAAGAGAAGTTGTTTTTGTATGCATCTTAAACATTTGGACAATCTGTTGAATACTCCAATAATTTGATTTTATGCCACATGACATATACAAATTCAAACTTATTTTCTGAATGTTTGAAGAAATCCAAATTAATTATATTACTTCCGTTTAACGCACTAATCAGAAATAGTTAGTATTAAAATCAGTCAATTAAATCAATATACCTATTAACTTAACAGCAAGAAATGAAAGTTGTTACACAATTGCAATAGGTTTTAACCACTTTGTGTTGCGTATGACTATAATATGACAAAAATGACATGTTTAGTTAAAGCGTAGTTTCAATATGGTCAGGCATAGAGGTGTGGGTTTGCATCAAACAAGTTTTGTTTACCTTCTTACAGGGTTGAGTCAGCCTGACGCCCACCTAAAATGCAAGCAATACAAGCAGAGCTATTACAGCTTTACAAAGAAAACGCTACATGTAATTGATGGTTTGAAAAATTATTAATTTGCTGTCTTTTAGGACGGAAATGATCGCCCAAATTCTTTTGTGCATTTCTGACAAAAGATGTGTTCATTGTATAACGAAAACCTGAACGGTCAAGTTGGGCACCATATGTAGTAAGCTTTATACAAAATGATAAATGTAAAAAACTGTATAATCTAAACAACGCCTTTTTCCACAGCCTCTTTCACCCACACGATTTCTTTTAATCCCAAATAGTTGAAAAGTATGAACATGCAATGAAGGCATTCTGAACTTCAGAATCTGAAGGCTTTCAAAATATGTTCACACTAATTTCTCTACAATTCTATACTTTTGTGTTATGTACTAATAAAACAAGTTTCTTTGTACTGAAAGTAATTATTGTAGGCGCTTATCATTATATGTTGGATTATATGTAAGACCCGTTGATTAAAATCTGTAATTATTTGATACATAGCAACAACACTGTTCCGTTAATTCATTAATTTATTATACTTGTCAAGGTGAAACGTTTCATAACTATTCTCTGATAGCTAGAAACTTAAATTTAAAGTTTAAATTGTCAAGATTAGCAGTACAATGTTCCAAAAAACACTTTTTATCACATCTTCCGTTTTTCTCAAATTTGTTTATTGCAATTTGCAGTTTAGTTCTTCGTGTTCTTTGAATTTTTACTATGAAGATTCAATGAAGTTTTTTGAAAACATCGTACAATCAAATATACTTGAGACAGTGAAAAAAGCCGCATATACCGTCTCAAGTACCAGTAACGTAACTTTGACAGAAGAGGATGAAAGTGAGGACAGCCCTTCAAACCCATATTCAAATTTGGATAAAGTAATCCTCCTAAACCGTAGATATGGCGACTTGTCATGTGTATACATGATATTTGAAGCAGGGTCAGTGAACAGTAGTTGGCCAGCTTTTAGAGAATCGAAACTATGGTTTTCAGACAATGTAGTAATTATTCAGGTTCAGTTCTCGTTTTGCAAAGACTGTACTATTATTGGTGAATATTTTCAAAAGCCATTCTTCAGATACTATATTAATACAGATAAATTACTAACAATATGCTTCTTTGAAACCGCAAATCCACAAACAACGCTGCATTTAAGTAACCAAAAGTCAATAGTGAAATTTTGCCAAAGTCAGTTTGACATGATAACGGCAATTTGGAAACCACAATCACTACACCTTCGGGAAATTAAAAAAGTAATGATGCGAAAAACCTGTGTCACAAATAATGCACTACCGTTTTTAGAAAAGATAGAAAAATGTCATACAGGCTTTACGGCAGCAATGTTAATAACACTAAAATCCCTAAATATAACTACTAAATTACCACATGAGATTGACGACGAAGATTCTGACAAGAAATACCTAAATATTTTATGGCTTTCTATTGGACAATATTCTATACCTGATGAACAGTTTAGGAACTATAACTCCAAGCTTAAAATTCTAACTCGAGAAAAACCAAGGATTTTGTACTGCAGTGGTAAATTGGACGCCACAGGTCAAAAGTGGACTTTGTTTGTATCCATGTTTGATTTTAAGATTTGGTTGGCATTTGTAGGCAGCATGTTACTCATAAGTGTCGTCCACAAAAGCTGCTGGCCAGCACTGGATTTTTTCTGGCTCGTGATTGGAATTCATATAGAAATTCACTCAAGGATTAGAATTGCAAGAACCGCTTATCTAATTGCTGCTGTGCTCTTAGCAGCCATTTATTCAGCGGAATTTTCTACGGATCATTTGGCAGCAAGAACACCACAAAGTTTACCTGAGCTTTTTAAACTTGGGTATAAATTTCGCGTCACAAAACAAGTTTATAATGGCCTTAAAGTGTTAGTTCCTGAATCACAAAGAAAAAGACTATGGGCTGGTTTTGGAGCAAATACTTTAAAGGATTTGGTTTCCATTGTGCCCGAAAATCCACAACGAATATACACGGTGGCCGGGTTATTGGAGGAATGGGGTGGAAAAAGATCGCTTACATTATCTAGCGAGAAACCGTTAATCACATTTGCTCCAATGTTAGCAAAAGTTTTGTGGTTTAGTGACAAAGTAATTATAGAGGACAAGTACTTGTGTGGTTCCATGCTAGTTCCAGACAGTGTAGACATTCGTGTTAGATTTGGCTACTTAACTTGGGGGCCAGTGTCTGATTTATTGAATAGAAGATTTTCAAGTTTCGATGAAATGGGAATAGTAAATAAATTGCACGATTGGGTACTACAGATACAGGACAAGTACGACAATACTACCTGGTCAACATATGGATCTACTAAAATTCCTATGCCAATAAAATTAGAATCGCCATTTGGATTGATGTGTGGTCTACATGTGACAACGTGCTTGCTGATTTTTATAAATTTAGTAATGTACAAATTAGTTGTAAGCATTGCTTATAATAAGCTATTAAAACGAATTTACGAAACATGTATAAAAATAGTATTGCTACTAGTGCAAATTGCTGTGAGTTTGTTGTTTCACAGTCTTGACAGCAAAACTGTAATAACTTACAATTTTCAGAAAATGACACAAAATTAATTAACTTAATATTTAGCAGATTTGATCATAAACATTAAACGTATACTAAACCTTATCAAAAATACTTTATATAAAAGTAAAAATATTTACAAGCTATTTTGATATTATCCATTCTCAATAAAAGCATTTAATCAGACATGGACCAACCTCACAAGCTATGCATATTATGGCCAAAGCCATACCTACCTGATAAACTACAAATAATACCAATATATTCCCCGCCATGGATGTGTGAGTTTCAATTACGTTTTCAGCTTTAGTTACTTTTCGAAGATTATTAAGTTCATAAATAATTTTGTTTAACCATTCCCACATTCCAGCTTGCTCCACAGCTTTAAGTCTTGTGATTGTGCTTGGAGGAATCCTTCCGGCCAAGGAAAACAAAACTCTGTATTCCAAAACATCCTTTCTGGATACAGAAACATACTCAGGTTTAGAAGCTTTACGTTTTAATTCTTGGATTTTCCACTTTGGTAAAAGCAAAGCTGAGTTATTACATTCATGAAACCGCTTTTCCACTGCTATCATTTGAAGATCTTCGAGAGACTCATGTACTGTGCTTACATTTCCCGAAACTATCATCTCATGCAACTGCTTCAAAATGTCCATTGATTCTGGTAATATACTGGACATTTTGTATAAGAGTTCCTCATTGACTGTCATATATCTACGAGGTTTGTCTTTCTGTAAAAGTTTCTGAAAATGTACGTGTAAATTTGTAAGTAAATATACAAAACCAAATATTTGTCCGGATTTGGAGGATGTCAACCCTGTGAGATTATGCCGATTCTCAATAATACGTGTAATATTTAAATTTATGCTGCCTTTCTTCCATAAATTAGTATTGTATTCAGTATATGAGGTAGAGTATATTGAAAATTTGCCATTAACTATATCCTCCAAACGTTCGTAGTAAATACGGGTTCTAGGAGATATTAAATTGTCTATATTTTTGCTCTTGTATCCATTGCTCAAAACCAGTGCCGCAAGCAAAAACAAGCTTAGAAATATTTTCTGATTTTGCATAGAATTTAACAAATCTCCCTGCTCCAAGTGCATTTTTACAAAACTAAACACAACTTCGTGAATATTAGTTTTGCTCGTTATTTTGAAAAAACTCACAAACATAATACATGACATTAAAATGCCAAGCCAACTGAAACCGTCGTATATATAATACAACTGTGAAAATTGAAGTGGTGAAATTTGAGAAACTGCACAGACAATAAAGCCCAATGATTCAAGTGCATCTGTTATTCCTGCATTCAGCATAATAGATTGGCTTGATTCTTCAAAATCAATCATAAGTTCAAGCGAAAATGCAACAGTTTGAGGGAGCAATTCCTTTTCGTAACGACTGCAATGAACTTCGATATTTGGTGGTGACACGTAACTGTACGACGCGTTACCAAGAATTGAAAGCAAAGTGTTTAACAATGCCAAACTAGTATCATCCTTATGATTTTCAACCAAGAATTTTTGTTTTGGTACCGTACAGTTGGTTAAATGTTTTGAAAATAAGTTCACTTTGCTTGAAAAATACGAAAACCTCCAATTTGTAAACCGTGTTTGAAATCCTTGTCGGTAGATATGCGTAACATTAAGTTTACTCCACTCAAGTGTACTAAAGCAGGTAGGGTCTTCCCAGATGTATGGGTCAATACATACATATTTTGGTGTAGTGTAAGGAAAACTGTCCAAATTTGCTAAAACAGATACAATAACGTGATTGATATGTAGACCTCCTCTTGGAAGATTATAACCGGTACAAGACTTTGATTGCACACATGTCCTCCAGGAGCTCAAATCTGTATTGTTTTCAACAATAACTACAAGAAATACCGGTCTAGATGGGGAAAGTGATTTATCAAACCACCTCATTGCCAATTTATTGTGTTGCATATAGCTATACTCGGGAATCGACCATATTTCGTGATACCAGTATTTTATTGTATCCCACTCTCTGAAGAATTTGTGAGGATATAAATGTTTGTTGGGAAACACACTCAGTCTTACTTCGCAATTCCAGGGCTTTGATCTGGTTGTGAAATTGGCAAACATTATATTGGTACAAGAAAATCGTAAGAAATAATCATTGACATATTTCTTATGTTGAAGTCTTGAACAATCCGGTTGCGATTTGTGAGATTTGTAAAAGTTTGCGTTTTCTGCAAATTCTTTAAACGCCCAAACAAGACCTTTTGCAGACTGATTTTGCTTTACCATAAATCCTGGAATAGGCACGCGAATAATGTTGGGCAAATGAAATGCATCTTGAACAATATCAATGGAGTGAAAATTTGTGATGTGAATTAAACAATTTGTATTTCGAAATGGAGCAAACAAATTTGTTAAGTTAATCGTAGAAACGCTTGATGTAATTCGTCTACTATGTCCTTGGGCTTTAGTTAAAAGGTTCCAGCCTTCTTTATTGAAACCTACAGATGTATTGTTAAGTTTACTTTTTGCATCAGCCGGTTGGAATTTGTAGACAGACTTACTGACATATGAAAAAACGTAATTTGTGTTGTCTAATATTGAAAATAGTATCATCAATAAATTAATGGAGGTCTTCATTTTACTATTTGTGTAGTAAACTAGATTTGATCGACAAATAATATGGATGTGCTTAAAATATTATTACAGAGTAAATGTCTTGGGATCTCTTCGATTCTTACTACAGAAGAAGAAGATATTATACTATAAAAACAAAAAGAGACAAGAAAGTGGCATTGACCACTAAACTACAAAATATGCTAAATGTACTACATGTTTTTGAATTAAAACTTTAAAGCTTATTTAAACACTTGGATTCACTATTTCATTGCTTACTCTTTAAGATAATTGATATACAAATGTCATTACCAATGTTCATTTCGGCGTGGCATGCCGAATTATGAGTGGGATATCTAATGAGGTATATAACATTGAGATTACTTGTTTGAGTAGACCAGTGTTGAAACTCAAGACTAGAAGAAATGACAGCGCAAAAACATGCACCAAACAATCAGTTTGGTGCGATGACCATAGTCAAGTATGGTTGAAAACTAGAAAAAAAAAACTTTTCAAAATGACCTCTCAAGCGGTTACCTTTAAACCAATTTAATTCTTGCTTAAAGTATTCATGCACGTCAAACTGATATTCCAGAAACTACTTAAACTGCCATAATTGATTATCTAAAGTTTTTCAGTTTATAACATTTAATACATTACCCTTAACCGTCTTCTGGTTCTGGTTCTGAACTTTAAAAAGTTCTGATGTGTGTAATATATTACACTACTTGGATAAAACACTAAAACTACTTGCATATACTCCCGCGAGCATTTCCATAGTCACAGCTTTGGTACAGCCTCACTTTGCTCCGCACAGGCTAGTGTGCAAGTTGCCCGGCGCGTTGTGACTATGGAAGTGACCGGATGTATAAAACTGAAGAAGCTAACCAACGTCATGATATTACATCGCAGAATTAAAATGAAAAACAAAAGCAAACAATTGATCGGATATTAACATTCAGGTGTCAAAAGAATCACAATGCACTAAGCTCAATTGTATATTCTCAGATTTTTAAAATTATGCCCTCAAAAAAGATATCACAAATTTTATAAAATTTGTCACTTTTTTTAAATCCAAGTGTGCTCAGCAAACGCGCCAGCCAAAGCTACAGCTTTCAAGTAATCAAGCTGCGGTTAATGTCAGAGAAAGTGCCAGTTATGCCGCATATTTTTCACATTCTCTTGGACTGGTTGGTTGATAGTTGGTTCAGCAACGGGTAGTGCAAACCAAGCATATCCTCAAAACTCCCACCGGTAATTTCAACTTTTGACGATATCTCGCTTTTTAAAACGGATTTTTACAAACAGTTTGCTGCAGTGTATCAGCAACTTACTGTTGTAGGTGGACATCATAAATTTGTGACCCTTCTAAGCACAACCAAAAATGGACGCGGTTAGAAGTCAAAAAACATTTTGAAAAAATCATGAAAATTTGAGGATTTTTTTGTAAAAAAAAATGCAAATTTAAAAAGTCGCCATTTATACATAAATGTTTGACCCATATATCCACTCAACTCAACAGAAAAAATCACATTCCAAAAGCTTTTCAGTTTTGAGAAATTTGAAACTGTTTACGGTTTTAAAAACATGTTTTCGTCACTACTAACCCCTAAGTTTGTTTGGAGGGCTGAAACTTGGCATGGACCCTTTCCTTTAGACCTACTATCCGTAGGCAGTTAAAGTTTTAAAATTTGAGAAAGTTGATTTTTTGGTGGTCCAGCCCGCAAATAGTTACTCATAACCAATGCTTGAAGTAATTTGGATTAGGATTTTTTATTGATAGTCTTAATTGATTAACTGACTTTTTCAGATATTCATACTTTGAGGTTGGATACATTCAATAGGGCGAGTATACTGGTGGTTAATGATGATGAAGTGTAGAGCTCTTTGATATCCGGTATAACCTTCAGACTTGGTTTGATGTGGATTTCCGACTTGAAGCATGTTCAGTTGGGAGGAAGATTCTTTGTAAGTTAATAAAATAAAATAATAATACACTCGTTTATTTTACCATTCATTACCATTCATTACCATTCAACATTTATTAAATGTGACTTTCCTTTTGAAATCGCTTCATTGAATGCTCAATTTAAATTTGTTCGTTTTAATGGTTATATTTCAGGTTGGTAAGGAAGTGACAAATGAGTGGGTCTTTGGATTAATGTTATGCTGACAAACGCTGATCTCATTCCCGGTTATTTTTAGAGTGGTTTATAGTCAGCTTTGATATATGAAGTTTTCTTATGGTTTAATGACAATGTATTTGTATTGTACGATATTTTGGGTTGTTTGTTTTTACTAATTAACTTTTATTCCACTAGTAACTACTAACTTTTGAAAAATCATAACCATAAAAGCGTTCATATTGTTTAGTTAAAAGTAATATTAATAACAACTTATCTACTTATTGTGAGTATTCTATTTCCTAATAGTTGAAAATAATCTAGTATACTGCTATTATTTTCTAAATGTACAAAATGAATAAAATGATTAAAATTATTATCAGTAAAAGTAACAAAAAAATGTAAAATTAACAACAGATAAATAAAACAATATTAACTGTCATCAACAGTAGATTTAGAATGTTTGGATTAGATATTTATTCCCATTGCGGTAATAAAGTTTTGGTAAATCGTCTGCCCATTTGAATCCATTGCTCTCTTGCTTTTGTAGAAGCCTTTATAAATAAATATTAAGATTTAATTTGCGTGCGTCTTAATTTGTAATTGCAAAGTATTTGATAAGTTGAGATTGAATTATCTTACATTAAACCGTCCACGTAGTTCCAAGTAATGCAGATTTGGCATCTCCATAAATCCTCTAGTAAACGTGAAGTCAGAAATCAGGGAAGGCTTTCCGTGGGTGTGTTTGATCGTGGTGGTGATCAGGGACAATGATTTGAGTTCTAAGATTTTAAAAGTGAAAAGGCAAGATGTTAAGACTGTATCACAGAAAGAAATTGTAGTGGCTTATATTTTATAATGTTGTACAATTGTATAACACTCTACCTGTCAGCATTTTGATACCACAGTGTTTTTTCCTTTTTCCAAGGGATTCCATCGTGGTTCCAGTTAGCAGTTTCTCCCAAAACTTAGTTGTATTCGTTTCATGGCAAAGGTGATAAAAGTGCAGTGTTAAAAACCTAAGCCTTGTCATATTCAGGAATAGGTACTTAAGTCCTTTTGGTTCACATCCCTCTATCCATAGGTATAAACTGTTAAGTCTGGGAAATGTGTGATGAACGTGCTTCATCATTGTCAGTGTCAGAGGGAAGGGTGATTGGGAAGATGGTTGAACTTCCAAACTTCTAACCGACTTCAGTTTTGAGCCTGCTGTCCAACTAGCTACGGTGAGATGATCTAAGGTCAGCTTTTGCAGTTTTGGCAAGAATGCTTGCAACTTTTGATTCGTTTCTTCTGATAACGAATAAGATCCAGACTCATTGAAGAATTCCCGAAGATTTTTCATTACTGGGAAGCTAAGTTGACTTTTTGACTCCACGCTGGTTTCTGTGTCAGAACCGTGGATTTTCAACTTCTGGAGAGTCTCTCGATGTAAGTTCAAAATGCAGAACCAAAGATTATTGGGATATGAAATTTCTGGCAGCGTTAAAGACGTGAGATTATGCAGTGGGTTACTCAGGAGCTCTGCTAAGTTCCAAGGTTTTATGGTAACATCTTTAATGTTTAAGGAAGTCAAGGTGCTTGGTAAGTTTAGATAGGAGTATGATTTCGCGTTTGTGCTACTTCTATGTATGGAGAATTTCTTAATTGATGGAGAGTTATCAAGCAGTGTTTGGATGAAAGATGTTATCTCCATCTCAGACGTAGTCTCCGTGTCCAAGCGTTTGTCCATTAGCCAAATGTCTAGGTCTTTCAGATTTGGAAGCACAGCTAAAGGTTGGTCAGGGAGGAGGAAGTCAAAGTTTGTGGGAATTTCCATGTCAATCACTTGTAGTCCACTACCATACTGGACGAGACAAGTTGACAAGCTTTCATAATTCTCAGGATGAAAAAACTCTTCCTCCAGGTTCAGATATAGGAAAAAGTTTCCATCATTTGCCAAAATGGAATTTCCAAAAATGTTGTAGAACTGATCTAAGCATTTGCCATTTTGTTGTACGTCTGGGCTGGAGTTCAAAGAGTTGTGTTTGTCCAGGGTGAGCAAGATTTGAGTTCCACCAACTTCTCGGTTGATTCTATTTGCCATTTCCAACCAGGATTTTTGAACAAGACGAAGATTGCGAAAGTCCTCTGGATCAGAGATAATTCCCCATGGCACTGACATAAGGATTGCGTAGCGTAAAATTTTTTCACGAAGCTGTAATTAAAATTTTAGGGTTTTAATTGTGTGAAAGATATGAGATTGTTTAGATTAGTTACTGATTAGTAATTGCAATGCAGCTTTGTAAACTTACCAAGTCATCGTCAAAAACCTCCTTGGCTAACGCAAAGAAACTAGCGTTTACCGTTTCTAATGGACTATTCCCATCCTCATACACTTGCTCGACACTTGAAAAGTTTCGGTTTTTACCTAAAACTCGTTTCTTTAAGCCCTTCCAAAACGATTTAAATTTTGAAGGCATGGTTAATTTTTTTCTTGTCAGTGTTTTTAAAAACTATATATAAGAATTTGCAATCACGTAATTCAGTGACTCAAACAAGAGCAAGTCTAAAGTAGGTGATAGCAGGTTGAACACTGGCTAGCTAATGAATTTACTGGAGTAAAATTGTGTGCATTATATAGTTACGAGTGAAGCCTTAATATAGCTAATCGGATAAAAATACTAAGATTCAATGTCAAAATTTTCTTAGAAAAACGCATTAGTCATTGCTACCCTATAGTGCTTTGTTGATGAATACGTGGACTTTTTAAGAAAACTGATGTATGATACAGATACAGCTATTTCTCGAGGGATTGAAAGGTACTTGTATATATGCAATATAGGTACGAAATTAAACTGGATATGTGACGTACAACAAAGCTTGCTCCACGTTTACAAGTTTTAGGTACATGAAACTCTTCGGGGTTTGTCTTGCCTTTCTTAAGAAAGGGTTGTAAATTTAAATTTTTAACTTGCATAAAAAGTACTTGTTTATTTATGGTAAGTACTTAAGGTATAAACACGTCATTTTTTGTACGTGCTACCTGCTTATAACTTTTGGTTGCTCATAATATTCAGAGAACAAAAGGTTGAAGTTGAAACGTTTTTACTTATGTGCATGTACGTGCCCAAAAATATATCTGCACCATTTCTAAATATGTATTCGCAATAAGATTCGCGAGGGAATTTAATCCTTCGTTATGGTAAATGATAACGTTATAATAATGTGAAGGTATGACTAATATTATTTCGTGAGAATCAATATCTAAATTTACATTTTCTTTACGAATATTCAGAAACATGCACAATATTGAATATGTATATTTTGTTTTAAGCATTAACTGTACGTATATAAGTTAACATACCAATCTAACATATGAAATGCTTATGTCTTGACACCAATGATTCCGTTGTTTTTATAATATAAACTACATTATTCTTCTATATGAAACATAAAATGCATTTCCATATTCCAACATTATATTCTATTTTTGCCAAAATTATATTAAAGGACACAAAACCTACTAGCTTTTTTATTTCAAATAAATACAAGTTCATCCTACGCAGCAATTTAATTTTAAATGTTTTTAATTAAAATATTAAAGTCAAACTTTCACATATTACAAAAAAATTATTTTTGTCCGGCAATGGTTGGAAAAGCTTGTACCAAATGAATTTTTAATTGTTATTTAGAATATTGTTGTACTCAAACTGCAGAGCATTACTAAAAAATATTTTTGGTGGACTTTTTAGCAGGAATAACTTTAGCTGTTGTTTACTAAAAGTTGCTTTACAAGGACGATGCTACAAAGGTAGAAATGCTTTCACTTTCAACTGTAAGCTCTACAGTTAAATAAAAGAAACAGAAAGAAAAAATAGTATTTCAATAACATAAAATACAACTTTAAACGCTACGTACTACGTAGTTTATAAGAAACATTTTAAACGATAGTTTGTTTAAATTTTATCGTTGTTACTAGCTCTAAAAGTTAACATTGGTTGGTCGTTTGAGCATCTTTTATGCTACCTTTAAAATTGCAAAATCATTCGCAATGTCAACTGAACGAATAAATATTGCCCATCTGTTACCCTTACCTTGGATGACACCGTTGTTCCAGTCTGCAATACGGTTTTACCAGAAAACTTTGGGTAAAGTTCCCGACTCTTCAGTGCAAACCTACCTAAATTCAAATGGTAACCTACAAATGAAAACCCCCAGGCTGACATTCTTCTCTTATGTAATGATAATTCTATACGTGTGCCAGCATATCCTGGGAACTTTTAGCTTTCTCAACTATTTCATTTCCCCAAAATTACGTGGTGGCCATGGAACTGATATTGTTCGAATTGTGGGCGCATTGCTTTCATTTTGTCACTCACTTGTACTTTGTACATTCTTCAGAGTCGAACTATTCAAGGATCCTGTTACATTTACTAAAGCCATTAACAGTTTGCTAGTAGCTAATCCCCGTCTTAAAATACCCCGCTCAGTAACGCTGGATTTTGAAGGAATGCTAATGTTTCAGCTATGTATTAACCTTTTTGTTGCTGGAACATCTCTAATACCATTTTTTCGTTACGTAAAAATCGATCTTTGGTACTTCATTTTTGATAAAATAGGATTCTCCCAGCCAATATCTTCATTTTCTTACTGGTTTTCCTATATACTTTGGTGCTGTTCCTTTTTCTGTGGACTTCGAGATATTTTAGTAGTGCTGATTTTAGATTTTGCTCTTTTACTTTCTGCTAACGGCCATATGAAAGTTTTGTTAAGAAATGTTTCACCAACTAACACTGTATCAGTATTGAAGAAATATGTTTTATTAAGATTACAGTTTAGCCAAATGTTTCAAATCTACAACGAACTAGTAAAATATTGTTTACTTTATAGTCATATTGTGCTAACTTGCTTGGCATGGATTGCAGTAAACGGTAATCGGGTTCTGCCAATGTTCATAACAATCGCTGCTGGAATGCTCTTTGTAGGGGCTCTAGCAATGGCATTGTGTATAGTTTATGCTCACGTTTTCATTCGTTTAAAAAGCGAAACGCTAATTATTAAAAATCAAAACTTATTTTCTCGGTGGAATGCAGGACCTGCTCGTTACCTTAGAAAAACGTGGAAAGCGCAAAGGCCCCTGCCAATACGCTGTGGAAGTCCGTATATTCTCAATAAAGAGTTTATGCTGAATTATGTTTTAGTACTGAATACTAACGTGACAAATGCTTTGTTGTTGATTAAAATTTAAAACATAGTGTCTTGACATGCTTCTAGTTCTAATGTGTTCATTCAACTAATTGTTAAAAACATGCATTTAAGATGCAAAACAAAGCAACTCAGTAGTTAATTAATAATTTTACACCAAACAGAAAATATGTAATGCTTATTTTAAGTTTGAGGTTTATATAAATAAAATCTCTAATTTATTTACAGCCAAGACCAAGCAAAACTAGTATCTCTGTAGCTAAAAATGGCGCTAGCTACTAAGGGTCACTGGCCATTATTGCCGATTAAAAGATTTTCCCATGAACTTTTCGTTTTATAGCATTAAAAATACAACTTCTCTTCTTTCGTGGAAGGAGAACAATGAAGCAATAGTCAGGGTATAAGACGGGCCTTCCCAAATTCAAAAGTTTCCAGGTTATATGTTGTCTAATAATTGGATTTTGATACTAATAATAGCTTTACAATTTGCATTACAATAATAAACAATGAAATGTTTTGGAGGGGGTGTGCCTACGATTGAAGCGATAAAAATTGCAAAAGAATTCGTTAATGTTTCAACTGTATATACGGTACACAAGTAGTGAATGTTGAATACATCTCATATACATTCATATTATTCAATATCTTATGGTAATGCTTCACAAAATAACGTATAATTGTAGTGTTTGCTTAACAATACTAGTTTCCTCTTTAGCAGATTTGATGTAATATGGTTGTGGACTTGAAAGGATTCGTTTGATACAAGGTAATAATATAGTTTTGTGTTACATCAGTGCAAACTCAAATATATACTAATAGTATAGTAGTGTAATAGTGAAAAATCCAAAACAAACGATTGCTAACTTACACCAAAACCAAACAAAAGAGTTTATTTTATTTTGTTTTTATGTTTTTTGAATGCTACTCTGATATAAATAAACAGATACGCACAGCGCAGCGTAGCAAAGTAGCGTAAAATAGTAAATACTCAATGTATAAATCGTAAATCGCAACGTCGTTTGAAAAAATTAATGATATGTAGCAGAGTCATTAACGCAAATGGCTTAACAACTATTTTCATATAATTCGGCTCCCTGTAAAAGTTAAGGACCCAAATTATACAGCACACGAGACTACATCCTAGAAGATACATGTGTGCCAAATTTCAGCCCATACCCGCTACTTCTTACGGAGAAGAAGCAAATACAAACAGATAATTTAAGATACAGACAGACTGACGAAATTAACAAAGCAGTTTAATAAAATGCTATCAACTATCTAAGTTTATATAGCTTGCAAATAATAACTCTCTCCTTTGAATTTTTTCAGCTTTTTTGTATTTAATAATTCATGTTGACCGCTGGTGACTAAAGGAGATACAGAATCAATACAGTAAAGTTTATGCACGAGTTACATTTGAAAAAATGTTTATCGTACTTTTCGTATAATTTTGCAGTCGTCCGACTACCAACTTATTATACAACTGCTTGTACCATCTAAATCCATACAGTTTTAAATGAAACTGTTGGTTTATTTTTGTTTTCAATGGTTCCGCAGAGTCTTCTGTTTTATACCATTTTTTGCATACTTCCTTTTTCTTTTTCACGAGAATATAACAGTAGCTCATTGATAAATACTGAAAATGTCAGAAAACTACCATTTATTAGTCATAAATTCAATGAAGTGCTATTTAGACTTTCGAAAGAGTATAATAATCAGCCAAGAAAATCCGTAAATTTTCAAACTATTTTAACTCAATTTTTTAATAGGAAGTGTTTTGTCTTAATTGATAACTTTTTTGACACCGACATATCTACAAACAATGATATACCTCTAGTGACGCGCAAACTTGTTCCGTCGCTCGTGTATTCTAATCACAAGCCTACAATGACTTGGAGTATTCATGATTCCAGTATACGCATGAAGGAGAAACCAAAACTTTGTAATTTGTCAAGGTATTTGTCAGATGTAACTAACCATGGCTTCAAAGCAACGGGCCTCTGTTTAAGTATTAAAATATCTAAATATGTAGTTCAAACTAAACCGTGGAATTGTAATGTGCACATCTCTCTCTACCAGCCAGACTACGTACAGGATTTACTAGAAGTTTCGGATTTGGGTGAAAAACCCAACACAGATACATACTTTCCACGCTTTTTTCGATCAGTTACAAGCCCCAACTTTTACTTTATAATAGCAAAGCCAGATGCTGAAGGTAAATATAATAGATTTCCTCAACGCCATTTAGAGTATCTTTTTACGGGGGAACAACAACGAGCGGTGACTGACGACGTTGTCATAGGAATCACTACGCAAGAATTGCAAAGAAAATTTGAAACCTTGATTATTTTTTTACAATTTGTAGCATATTGTTACACATGTTCACGAAACATGCAAAAGCCTTTAAAGGAAACGGTCTTTCAAAACTTATATCTATTGCGACAAGAAGCCTTGCCTGCAGCTAGTGACCACTTTATTTGGTATTTAGACTTATCTTCGACTATTGGAAAAACAAGTGGCGGGTTTATACGAGAAATGCAAGGTTGTGAAAACTTTATAGCTCAATACAAACAAAAATGGATACATCTGTTTAATAAAAGTCATGATGACATTTGGAATCATGCTCAAGCGCATGTTTGGCAATCAGTAATGAAAAACTTTACATATTATGTTCTAACCAGCGCAAGACCATGTGTGAATGGAAAAGCCAGTAATGAAGTTGTTTCTTCAGATTATGTATCTTTTGCAGGAATTCTTTCTCATAAACTTTACTTTGGTTTGATACATCAGCAATTTACGTTGGCAATAGAGGATCCAGTAAACAGCTTACAATTCATTGCATGTGGTTTTTCTCAAACAAACATGCTAGATTTCAATCAATACATTGACGTTTTTGACAAATATGTTTGGACTTTTATTTTGATTTCTGTACCGATTGTTTCGATTAGTGTAGTAATCGTAAGTACAAAATTTAAAACCTGGGATCAGAAATTATCCAGGGTTTTGATTTCGCTAGTCGAAATTTTATTTGAACATGGAAATATAGACATTAGCGCCAAGCTTGAATTCAAAATAAAACTGATACTTAGCTGTTATTTATTAGCAACACTAGTGCTTAGCAGTGCGTACAAAAACGATAATGTCTACAAAATGATTCAGCCCAGAGTACGCATTAACTTCGATACTTTGGAGCATCTTCTTAACAACAACTTTTCGATTTATACAAGATCATCAATAATGACGATTCCAGTAATTCTTCACAGCAAAGTTAACGCTTCTTTGGAAATGCATATTATAGATATTAAAAGAAAAGGCCATTTCTGGATGGAAACAACATATAATGGAATTATGTCTTCTGAAGTGAATGAGTTCAGCAGCAATATTGACATGACGCCGAACGTGAATCTATCTTTGAATCATAGGGTATTTTTGTACAGTTTGATGTGTCCATGTACGCAAAACATTTGGAAGAATTTGATAAAACAGTCGATAAGTAACAAGAAAACAGCGTCTATGAATAGAACCCAAGTAATTGAATACACTGAACATTTGAAAAAAACGTTCTGGGAGACCGAAAATGACATTTTATTTACACAACTTGAAAATTGTAACAACGTTGCTTTACTAGTGCCTAGCTACAAACGTTCAGAAATTGTGGAAAGAATTCGTAAAACTAAAAATATTAATATAATTGATAAATTACATATTGGAAAAGAGACATATTTTAGTGGATATAGTGCGTTTACGTTGTCAGGAAAAGTGTCGTCTTTTATATTCAAGCGTTTAAAAGGAGCGCATTTTTCGGGAATATTTAAAAGATGGGCTAATATTCTCACTGAAATGGGACTTAAAAGTGCTGCTGTTAACAAGAATCACAAGTCATTTTCAGAAACAACTATACACGGGAATATTTCAACAGTTTTTGTGCTACTTGCGTGTGGACATGCTTTCGCACTGGTTGGTCTACTAGTTGAGATTTTGATACGTACTCTGAAAATTTTAAAACATAAATCATCACAAAAGTGAACTTTGTATTTTAATGGAAATTATTGATCTTTTCAATAAACGTGCTTTTGTCTGCTTGGATCTGGAAAACAAAACCGGTTATTGATTTTAAGTATAGTAAGAGTTAATCGTATTATTCAATGATTATTTTACTTTATAAATGTAAAACTAACTGGTTACATTAAATTCTTTGTACTTACTAAAACTATACTTCAGTTTCAGAGCAAGAAATTATTACGCAAGTACCACAATCCCTGTTAGAAATTTATTTGTGTCTTTTCTAAGATGTCAGAGTTATAACATGATATAACGTTATGGTTAACAATGACTGGATTTCATCCCTCTATCAATGAAACTGAATATACTCATAAAAATAAATATTCCCGTATATTCACAAAATAGCCTCTAGACACAAAAGCATTATTCTAAATAAATGTCTAATGGTAAGTATAATTGAGGGATAAAGACCTTTGTCTAGTATTCTGCTATAATGTCCTAGTGTTGAGGTCGCACGTGCATTGCATGTCTAAAATGAAACAAATATTTATGCAATCAGCTATCATTCAATACTAGTATACAAACTAACTTCCGGTATAGTTACGTGTTCCCGAAACATAGCATGTAATGTAAGATACATATTTCTATTAACTTCTGCTTGTGTGATATTTGTGCTTTTAAAAATCGTTTAGTTGGATTTGTAAGGATGCCTTGATCGAATCAAGTACAGTTTTAAAAGCAACAGTTTGTAAAACATTTTATAGGCCAATTTATGACAACTATTAACAACTTTCAAAAAGTCACTTTTCACTTCAACAAAAAGCAATGCCATGGACCACACACAATGTATTATTTAAATGGATCCTAAATCCTAACCCACGCAACATAACGTAATGTTGTATTATAATTTTTATAATGCTTTCTAGAAATTCGGTTTTGTAAAATGCGTCTTTGTTTCGTTTATCTTTTATCACGACAAATATTAGCATGCTCTAAGCGGAATGCTAAACATGCAAATTATACTGCATGAAGTATCCAGTTGGTTAAGTGGTTTGATGACGTTAGGTCTGCAACATGTAAAGCTTAAGGTGAATTGGATAAGTGTAAATAATTTTTTTAATAGTTTGAAGGAAACTGTGTTTAGGTCATGACGAAAAATGGATTTCAAGGAAGTGCCTTAAAGACTTTATTCTTTTTGGCAGTCTTTATTACGGTACGTTAAGATAAAATAATTAATTGGCTGCGGACGTCTATGAAATTTTAAGTCGTGCTTCTGCGTAACTAAAATGTAAAGTTTTTCCAAATTTAGAAAGTAGTTCAGTGTCAATTATCGGGAGGCTTTGAGCTCGGCGATGGAGGGATTAGTGGTGGAGTGGATCTTGGAGGTGGTGAAATAAGTGGTGGAGTAGATTTTGGAGAAGGGGGTATTAGTGGAGGAGGAGAAATAGACTTGGGTGGTTTGGGACTGGGTATGTAGTATTTGTAATTATTTAGTGATGCAAATTATTTAACTAACCATACATGATGGAAATGCTTAAAAGAACTTATATATTTAAAAAAAATAATATCATTCCATTTTAAAAACAACTAGCAGTATAATATAATATGTTAATATAATATGTTCCTAAAACTTGTTTTGCAATGTTCAATGAAAAGCATTTGTAATGACGTCTGTTTCGTTTGGTCATATCGAGTTCAAATAGGTATTTAGTAAAAAAATACGTTTTCATAAAAAGCTAATACATAATACCTAATGACAAGTCTAGGAATTTGAAAGTTTAGCTAGTTCAAATAACCTTAAAAACGTTATTTAGTCAAGCACTATAATACACACACTTGACACGCACAGCATAAAAAATAACATCAATGGATATGTTTTTTACTTGGATCATATTTATTTAACACGCAAACAATTTTAACAATTCAATAAAATTAGGACCTCGAAAACACGTTTTACGTAAGCATGTTCTGCAGAGTATATTCATTGGTTAACTTTTATAAAAATTAGAAATAGTTGTTTTCTAACCAGTTTCTATAAAGATTTTATTGATGTCAATAACTTTGCAATATTAGAGTAGAATGAGTTTATGAATGAATAAAAAATAAAAATAAAATCACACTTCATATCATAATATTTATGCAATGAACTTATTTTAGAGGAAAAATATGTTGTTTGGTCTTTTAGTAGACGCACCCGTAAGCAAACTTCTTAAGAAAATAGTTTCTAGTTTAAATGATTACTCGAATTAGTTTATTGTTAATCGAACTGGTATTTGAAGATGCTTTAAAAACTATAAATTTCTAAATAAATAGGTGGTGGTGGAGGAGGAGAGATCGACTTGGGAGGTCTCTTTGGAGGGGGAGGGGGTGGTGGTAAGCACACATCTTGATTTAGATAAGATAGGTTTAGATAAACTGTTAACACAACTTTTTACCTATTTGTCTTCATATATAGGTGAATTAGGATTTGGAGGGGGTGGTGACCTTGGGCTTGGAGGTGGACTTGGTAATATAATAATAGGATTAATCATTAATCATATTCTGTATAATCTGTAACGGTTGCAAAACAGTTTAATGAGATTTTAGTAAAACTCTATGTGAATGTTGTTTACATTTTGTAATTTCAGGTCTTGGAGGTGGGGCAGGAGGTGACCTTGGCCTTGGTGGAGGTTTGGGACTTGGAGGAGGGGCAGATTTAGGTTAGTGTAGGCGTAAGAACATGTTTGAGTGCTAACGCTCAATTTCAAAATTCTACAGTAACCGTTTTATAATTAGTGTAAGTTTATAAATTTGTATAACTTTATATAATTTTTTATAACTGTGTAATAGGTGGCGGTCTAGGACTAGGTGGTGGTGCTGATTTGGGTTTAGGTAAAACATAAAGTTCATGAAACTAATCACACTTTACATATTACATATTACTAATGACAAAACGGAAACATATTAATTGTTAAATAAACTAATTGTTTAAGGAGGAGGATTAGGTTTGGGTGGCGGAGGAGGCGCAGATTTAGGATTGGGTTTGGGAGGTGGTGGAGGTGCTGACTTAGGACTTGGCTTGGGAGGTGGTGGGGGAGCAGACTTAGGTCTGGGGTTGGGCGGCGGAGGAGGAGCAGACTTAGGTTTGGGTATGGGCGGAGGTGCAGACTTAGGATTAGGTAAAATTTAACTATTTCTAAGATAAATTATAAGTCATTAATGTAAGCTATATAAGATATAGATAATAGATACAATACAACCTTTTACTAAAATGATACAAATAGCTGTAATGTAAAATATGCAGGCGGCGGATTAGGTTTGGGTGGTGGCGCAAGTGCAGGAGGTGGAGCCGACTTGGGTTTAGGTATGGGAGGAGGTGCTGATTTAGGATTGGGTAAGAAATAAATGGTCCTGTTATATCTTAATTATATGATAAATAAGTATCTTTACTTAATAAGTAATACTTATAAAGGAACAAACATCGCATTATAACATTATATTGAATAGTAAATTCATAAGCAATGAGTTGCCGCAATAATCTAACATGATTGAAATAATCTGCAGGTATGGGTGGTGGAGGAGGAGCAGATTTAGGATTGGGATTCGGTAAGTCAAAAAATATAAAAATTTAAATTTTAAGCTCTTTTAAATAAATACGTAATGAGTAATGAGCTTGCAAAGTTGCAACTTAAGTTACATTATTGCAACTTGCATTAAAGGCGGTGGTGGTAGTAGTAGCGCTGGCGGTGGTCTAGACATGGGATTTGGTGGAGGAGGCAGTTCCAGTTCTGGCGGTGGGTTTGACATGGGATTTGGCGGTGGTGGCAGTAGCAGTTCTGGCGGAGGCTACTCTGCAGGCACCTCTGGAGCTTCTGGGGGTTCTGACCTAAGTATAGCTGGTGGAGGCGGCGGTGGCTGTAATTGCGGAGCATCTGCTGGTGTCAAGGGCGGTGGCAGTAAATCCAAAGCGGGTGGAAAAGCAGGTCGTAAGAAGATTGTTAAAAAGGGCAAAAAGAAGATAAAAAAGCGTCGTGAATGGCAATCCAGTTTTAGCTCTCAGTCAATGGCGAGTGGGGGCGGGGGTGGCGCAGTTGGGGGTGGCGGAGGTGGTATGGGAATGGGAACTGCACTAGTAAACGGACTCACCACCTTGTTAACCGGTGGCAGATCTCGCGCAACACAAAATAAGGTTAGAGTTCAAAAGGCGAACACAGGTTGGCAACAGAATCGACCTAGAATAAATAATCCAAATCAGAAAAAGAAGATTATTGAAAATCGTAAGCCGCTTTTGAATAAACGCTGGAGTGAACAGAATCAAAGAGCTGCTCGTCCAGTAGGTCTAAAATCGGTTGGTCTTCAACCCAAACTTCAGCCGACGGTGCAAAAAACGGCTACAGTTCAGAAACCAGCTACAGCGGGGAAAACAGCGCCGGTAAGACATATTGCTAACACTAGATTTTCAACTAGTGCGAAAACCGTGCAGAAAAAAGTGGCTGTAGCTAATCCAGCTACAAAGTTGAATCTGGGACTGAAGGATCCCTTGAAGGGAAATGGAAGGAAGTACTTATTTGGCAATCGTTTGGTAATAACTACAACAACAAAAAGACCGGGTACTAATGCAAGAGTAAGGCCGACGTTAGCTTCACAACACAAGGGTAGAAAGTAAAAAATATATTGTTAAAAAGCGTAAAGAAATCAATAATTTTTGTGTTAAAATACTTTGTACAGTGATGGTAATAAATCGGAACAAACTTAAAGAGAATGAAGATTAAAAAAGTTTTTATTAAACAAGCGAAGAACCTTTTGAATTCGTTAATATATAATAGTAATATTTATGATAAACGTTTTAAAAAATTAATTAATTTGATCAATTAAACAAACGCCATAAAATGCATATTCATTCATTCATGCACAAACCACATTAATTCAGTCATTAAAATTCATCCGTAAGTTCATCTTGGCTTCGTTATACGTACTCTCTAGTTTTTGCTTTGGTCGTGACTTTCACTTAGCCTGGTTAAGTAAAACCCTTCTTAAACTCTCTTCCCTTCCATGTAAATATCTGCAGTACATCAACCATTTATCTAAACGTAACGTCATAACGACTGTCAAAAAGGACAAAGCCTTTAAAGGACTTCCACAAAATCCATTATTCGTCACACCTGAACTATATTCGCGAACGTTGTCTCCTTCAGTCTATTTATCATACTGTAAAAATTCCACTTATCCAATTAAATTTACCTTTACATGTTGACTTAACATCATCAAGCAAATGTTAATTTCAGGCTGAATGTATTTCCTTGTTCAACATTTAATAATTTAACTTTTAGGAATAGCTGCATAGCATGATAGTATTTGTCGTGCCAAAAGATGAAAAGGAACAAAGGCACATTTTACAATCCGAATTTCTATAAAGAATGTAAACTAAAATTTTAGCACTAGATTACGCTATGTTGCGTGGGTTAGGGTTTAGAACCAAATTAAATAGCTACAGTATGTGTGGTCCATAGCATTGCTTTTTGCTAAAGTGATAAGTGAGTTTTTGTAACTTGTCAATAATTGTCATGTAATATTTTACAATTGTTGCTTTTACCTTTGTATGTGCTTACAAAGGTTTCCGAATAAATTCCAACTAAACGATTCTTAAAAGTATTAGAATACGAATATTACACGAACATAAATGAGTATATCCCGAAGTTATATGTAAGTATGTAAGTTACATGCCAAATAATGTCACGTAACCACACAGGAAGTTAGTTGGTAGTGAAAATTGATTGCATAAATCATAAGTGACTTTTTATTACTTGCAATTAATTGTCATAAAATGCGCTAAAAATGTCATTTGCAAATAGTACAATAAATCATGTAGTAACAGAAAATCATGTTAAATTGACTGCACTTTGTAACAATTTTTATTTCTTCCAAAGCTGAGTTTTTTCCTGCGAAATAACTTGTAAAATTTGCATTCCTTGTTGCTAGACAATACGGAAAACTCGAAATTCCAATACTTGTTGCCTGTAAAGAATTCGAAAACTTTACGTTTACCGTTTGTAAGAGACTTGTAAAAGTTGCGCTTCTTTCTGGCCAACATCTTGTACAACATGCGTCTCTGGCATTTTATAAACTTGTACATCCTGCGATTCTTGCGAACACAAATCTTATAAAATTTTCGTTTCTTGTCAGCATAATACCTTTTCAGCTTTCGTTTAACATTAGCCTTTGAGATTGCTATAAATAAATTATGACAAGTAGCTACCAAAACCTCCAGTAGGTAACCCACTAAACCCAGGATATGTCCACCCGCAAGTAGCACAAAAACTGTTGAAATATTCCCATCCATCGACGGCGCTACCAAAGGTTCGCCGTCATCTTTGGCGCCAGCAGTTTGGAGTCCCACTTCGGTGAGAATATTAGTCCATCTTTTAAATATTCCCGAAGATTGTAAACTTTCTACACGTTTAAATATAAAAGATGGCACTTTACCAAACAGCTTAAACGCACTGTACCCTCGAAAATACACTTCTTGTCCAAAATGTAATCGATTAATAAAATTACTATTGTGAATTTTACGAATATGTTTCACAGTTTCTGCACGCTTAAAAGTAGGTAGGATTAAAGCAAAATTCCTACAATTTTGAAGTTCTTCAACTAACAAATTATGCTCAGCCTCCCAGTACATCCTTCTTAGGTTTGCAAAATATTCGACAAACTGAGTCATACTTAAGGGTACAAGTTTCCCATGTCGTATCGCTGTTTTTGTCAAACTCCTCAAAATTTCTTTAGCAGGTGGATAAAGTAAGCTGTGAATAAAAGCGCGATTGTCCAAAGATCCGTTATCGGATGACTTTGATCCCGTGTTTCGCATCAACTCTCGAATTTCCGACTCGGCGTAGCCACCAAATGTAGTTTCATGCCAGAAATGTCCCTGACTTTTAGAAATGACATGCATGGCACTAGAAAACGTAAGATTTGCGTTTATAACAAGCACTGGTATATGAACAAGAGATGATCTTGTGTAAATCGAAAAGTTATTATTGACGAGCTGTTGTAACGTTTCGAATGTGAGGCGCTGTCTGGGTTGAATCATTTTGTAGATGTTATCATTTTTGTAAGCACTGCTAATTACCAAGGCTGCTAGTAGGTAACTTCCTACTACCAATTTTAGTTTAAATCTGCTTTCACAATCAGTTATATTACCATGTTCAAATAAAATTTCCACCAGTGAAACCAAGCATTTTAAAAACTTCTTAATTTCAAAGCCGCAACTTTTATATTTAGGATTTATAACTGTTAGACTTAGAGAAACAAGCATCAAAGTAACTGAAACAAAGATCCAAACGTATTTGTCAAAAGCGTCAATGTACTGTTTAAAACCTAAAACTTTTATTGGAGGAGGTCCGCAAGCAATAAATTGTAAACTGTTTACAGGATCTTCCACGGCAATAGTAAACTTTTGGGGTATCCACCCAGAATATAATTTGCTGGAAATGATTGCTGCAACACTTTTAAGATTCAAAGCGTTCAAAATCCGGGTTTTAGTTTCACCATTTATACATGGTCTTCCTTTAGTTACATACGTAAAGTTTTTCATAACTGATTGCCAAACATGAGCTTGTGCGTGATTCCATACATCACTGAGGCTTTTGTTGAATTCAGATATCCATTTTTGTTTATATTTACTTACAAAGTTCTTACAACGTAGCATTTCCAGCATAAATCCCCCGCCTGTTTGCCCCTTGGAAACAGCTGAGTCAAAACGCCAAACTAAATGATCATTAGATAAAGGCAAAGCCATTTGTTTCAACCAATCTGTATTTTGAATGACGGTTGGTCGTAAAAGCCTTAACATGTTTTGTAGACAAGTGTAACAATAAGAAACGAATTGTATAAGTTTGATCAATATTTTAAATTGTCTTTGTAACTCTCTCGTAGCAATACCAACAACAATGTCGTCAGTGATAAGTGAAACCATTCTTGTTTCTTTTTCGTTAGTAGCAAAAAGATACTGTAAGTGATATTGCGGGAATGCTGTAAATCTATTTTCTGTGCCTGGCTTTACAATAATGAAGTAATAATTAGGAGTTGAAGCTGAGTGAAATATTCGAGGAAATATTTTATCTGGAACAATGCTAGGATCCCGATATGACAACTGCATTAGATCCCATATATATTCTGGCTGGTTGAGAGATATGTGCACATGACAGTCCCACGGTTTTGCCTTAACTACGTATTTAGGCATTTTAATACTTAAACAGAGGCCTAAACCATTGTGATTTACGTCAGAGAAATAATTTGACACGCTACAATTTGTGAAATTTGCTGTCACACTTAAATTAGAATATTGAATTGTCCAAGTCAATCTCGGTTTCTTTAAAGGTTTTGATGAATATACCAGAGCAGGAACAAGTTTACGTGTTACTTGAGGTAAAACATTGACTGAATTTATATCAATGTCGAAAAAATTGTCTATTAAGACAAAACACTTTTTATTCAGAAACTGGTTTAAAATAGTGTCAAGTTTTACAAATTTTACTGTTTTCATTTGCTCGTTAGCATACTCCGTATTAAGCCTAGAAATTATACTTGTGAGCTTTTTACTAATGAATGGTAGTTGTTTAACATTTGCTTCTAGTATTAACGAAAGACTTTTATACTCTTGTGAAAATGAAAAAGAAATTATGTAAAGCAATGCACAAGGCTGAAATACAAACAAGTACATTTCAAAGCACAAAAATACCAAGTCCGAAAAATTTTCTACAAGTTACATGGTCCTACAAAGTGATGACACAGGAATACAATACAGGAAATATACTCCTGTGACACATGTTAATATGATGGTGCTGTTTTACGTGCTTTAAATAGGAAATGATAAAAATAATTAAGTGCTATACGTTTTAAATGCCACTTATTTTATATCATTTGTATAACTCTTTCCCGTAATATAATAAATTGAATTTGACCTGATACTAATAGTGTGATACTATGTAATTAGTGCAATACGCTATTGAGTTCGTACAAATAAAAGTTAACTGTCATCATTAAAATATTAAGTAAACCGCTGAGTAGGTTTTAAAATTTTACAAAGTTTTAATACGAATAATTTATTGAAATTGTAGTTCTTTGCAACCACATATTTACGCAACAAAGATTATTTGTTCAAACCAAAAAATATGTTCATAATTTTCATTCATTATTGAGATAAACAATGTGATTGGAAAGGTTGCCATTCACAACTGTTTTTATATATTGCGTGTGTTGCTTTTATCGTTTTATAACAAGTTAACGTTTGAATAAATCGTATAACACCATATAAAAGTAGCGTAAGCGTGTACGATAAAATTGGCGATAATGCAAAAAAAACTTCATGTGCAAAAATATAATGCATAAGAATTTAACACATAAAGATCTTTGATACAAGAACCTAATGCAGTAAACTGTAACGTCTTAACGTTATTTTTTAAATAAAAAAGTTACGATGTGCAGCTTAAACATATTACATTAACACTTTTTTCCTATAATTTTGCTGCTCGCTCCCTAGTAGAGTTAAGGACCAAGTTTTATAATACACAAGTAGAGTCTAAAAGGTATCTGTGTGCCAAGTTTTTGCCAACAGCTGCAACTCCGTCTCCTTAAACGATCATATAAAACGTGATGACAAACACACAAACAAGATGTGGCTACTTACTTAGTAACACAATTTAAGCTATGTAGACATAATGTCTTAACTTAATTTAAGGTGGTTAAAAAGCAGTATTAAAATGGCAAAACTGCCATTACTAAACACAATACTACATATTTCTATAAGTTATCTTTCATTTCACTTATAGTTATTAGCTATTTTTTGAGCAAAACAAAAACGATAAACATTATGGATAAAATAATCCTTATTTGGTCTCATTCAAAATAAGAATAAGAACCTGTCAGGAAACGATAAGCATGTTGGCCTAAAGCTGTAATTGTTTGTTGTTTATTTCAACCAGCATAATTGGTTAAATATTTAATATATATTATAAGGCAAGTGTTCTGTCTTTCAATTGTAGTGTTATGCGAGAATATCAGTACCTGCAATTATGTAGATAATTTTGCGGAACATCTTCAATACTTACGTAAACTACTTTGAAGAAACATGCATGTTTTGAATAATAAATTACAATGTAATTGTGTATTTATATTGTATTTTTCAAATAACTTTAAAACTAAGCTGGAGCTGGGAACTGAGAGCTCTTCTTTTGATAGCATGTACTTGGCTTTAAGCATTTAAAGCATCCTTGGTTAATAATTTGTGCAGTCAGCTGGTAAAGAAATAAATAATAGACAACTTATCAATCATATAGTTATGTATTAAAGTTTTATTTAACACAATTTTAAAATCATGTACATATAGACATAATAAAAAATTGAAAAGATAAAATATTGACAGCATTATATTAAATTGTCAATACAATACAAACTTTTGCATGCACACAATTTTTATTTTCAAACTGACAACCATATCAATATAAAAATTAGGAACTTAGCCATAATGTGCATGTAAGCTTAGGCCTGACGGAAATTATTTATGTTTGAAAATTGAAAGAATTTATTCTATTTAATAATGTGTTAATTAAAATTACATTATTATACATATTCTGTATAAATTATTCGTGCAAACAAACACTGTACGACGCCATGAATACGTAAAAAATGAATACGTAAAGATACTTTGTCGTTTACATGCTTCTTTCTTACTTTAGCTTTCAAAACATTCCAAACACACATCAAACATTCAACGGAGAGTCCAACTAGTGCCAGAAAATGTCCACAAGCAAGGATCACAAAAACTGTTGAAATATTCCCGCTCATCGTTGGCCTAGAAAATGATTTGTGGCTGTCAGAAACAGCAGTAGCTTTAAGTTCTAATTCAGTAACAATATTAGCCCACTTATTAAATATTCCCGAAGAGTGTGCACTTTCTACACGTTTAAATATAAACGATGGAACTTTTCCAAATAGTAGGAAAACACTGTATCCACGAAAATACATCTGCTTGCCAAAATGCAGCTTGTTAATTATTTCATTGTTTTTAGTTTCATGAATTCTCTTTGCAATTTCTGACCGTTTGTAGCTTGGCATTATTAAGGCAACTTTTTTGCAACTTTGAAGCTCGTTAACTAACATGTTGTGTTCTGATTCCCAGAACCATTTTTTTAATTCCTCGGAGTATTCTGTTTTTTCCGTGTTACTCATTGAGGTTATTTTTTCATTACTAACTAATTGCTTGATTAAATGTCTTAAAATTTCTTGGGATTTAGGACAAAGAAAACTGTTCATAAAAACCCTGTGATCCAACGATGTATTGCTGGGAGGCTTAACACCTGCAAAATGAAAAATTTCAGAGCTAATGACAATGCCGGACTCAAGTTCTATCCATAAATGTTCCTGAACTTGAATACGCAATTTGGAAATTTCATTTTCTTTTCTATTAAGCACCGGAATTATCACATTAGATGCTCTCGAATAAATAGAAAAGTTGTTACTAATTAGCTGATCCAACGTTTCGTAGGTAGTGCGTTTTCTTGGCTGAATCATTTTGTAAACGTTATCATTTTTGTAGGCACTACTTAGCACTAGTGCTGCCAGTAGGTAGCTTCCAACTATCAGTTTTATTTTGAATCCAATTTTGCAAATAATACCCAGATTGCCGTGTTCAAATAAAATTTCTACTAGTGAAATCAAAATCCTTGGTAATTCTACATCCCAGTTTTTTAATCCCTTACTGATAATCACCAGGCCAAATGGAATAACCATTAAAGACACTAAAGCTAAAATCCAAACATATTTATCAAAAACATCAACATATTGACTGAATTCTAGCATGTTAGTTTGAGTATATTCGCAAGCAAGGAATTGCAAGCTGTTTACAGGGTCCTCTAGAGACAGTATATATTCTTCCTGTGCCCACCCAGCGTACAAGTTACTGTAAATAGTTGCAATGGGTTTATATGCCATAGCAAAAGTTTCATTTTTTAGTTCACCGTTCACACACGGAAGCGTTATGGTAAAATAGGTAAAGTTGTTCATAATTGCTTGCCAAACATGGGCTTGAGCATGATTCCATAATTCATTGTGACTTTTGTTAAACACAGATATCCATTTTTGTTTGTATTTATCTACAAAATTCTCGCAGCGCAACATTTCCCACATGAATCCGCCACTAGTTCTTCCAGCAATGGATAATAATTGCAAACGCCAAATCAAATTGTCATTAACTCTTGTAGACAAATCTCTATTTCGTAACAAATATAAATTTTGAAAATCGGTTTCTGGCAAAGATTGTAATGTGTTTTGTAAACAAATGTAACAACATGATACAAATTCTAAAAAGCTAATAAATATTTCAAATTTTCTTTGCACTTCTATTGTAGTGATGCCTACTACAACATCGTCGGTTACTAGTGACGGCACCTTACCAGTAAAGACAAACTCTAAATGGTGTTGTGGGAATAAGTTGTATTTCTTTTCGGTTTCTGGCTTAACAATTATGAAGTAGAAATTGTAACTTGAAACTACGTGGAACATACGGGGAAAGGTTTTATCAGGATAAGGTTTATCTTCCTGATCCAGGTATTCCACTAGATCCCAAATATGGTCTGGCTGGTAGAGAGAGATATGTACATGACAATTCCACGGTTTCGTCTGAAAGGCGTATTGTTGCATTCTAATTCTTAAGCAAAGCAAATCTTTGTGATCTGCGCCAGACAAATACTTCGATAGATTACAATGGTTAGGGTCATTTTTCATGTGTATACTGGAGTTATGAATACTCCAAGTTAGCTTGGGGTTGTTGTACTTGGAATACACGAGGGAGGGAACAAGTTTTCTTGTCAGTATAGGAATGGGTTTGCCTGTAATTATGTCAATGTCGAAAAAGTTATCAATTAACACAAAACACTTTTTATTTGAAAACTGGGCTAAAATAGTCTGAAGGTTTATTGATTTCCTTGGGTTAGCCTTTTGGCCAGAATACTCTCTAGAAATCTTGGAGAACACACGGGTGAATTTGTCACTTACAAATGGTTGCCTGACATTTGTATCAGCTATTAAAGAATTGCTACTATACTCATATGAAAAACAAACCGAAATGATGTAAAGCAAAAAATAGCAACTAAAATTTTGTAAAATCATTGAAATTAAACTATGTTTGTCTCGAAAACCATAGACGACGCAAAAATATACTTTTTTCAATAGATGTTCTACACGTAAATAGCCGTTTTAGAAGAGTTGCTACACGGGTCAATAGTAAGAAGCTAAATACGACTATATAATATTTACTCATGCTATTGTGTCTAAAAAGATTCCAAAGCATTGTTGTGTATAAATAAAACACGTTACTCGTGTCATTAAATTTTATTTTAAATTAGTATTTGATGTTTATGTAACGGTAAAAGCTTAATTAAAGCGTAGAAAAACAACTATGACGACGGTAGTTGTTCAAAAGTTGCCAATTTAATGTTACCGTTTAGGTACCTCAAGGTAACCTTCACAAACATTTAAAAAGCAATACAAAACATTCAAAGAAAAATAAATATCAAACAAACTTTGTTTGCATTCACGCCAAACATTTTATACCAAATCTGTTCAAAACAAAATTATGCAACATAAAGCGAATACAACGAGTGAATTGCTTACTGGTTCAACAAATAGATGAACAATGGTTTAAATCCAAACAATACAACTACTCAGACTTTCCAACAGGCCTAATCTTAAAGTATTGCACCCATGACCCAACCCAGCTATTATTCAATTGCACAAAATATTTGTGTTGTATATTATTTGAAGTTAAATAAGGTGTATTCAATAAATACAATCGATCAGAGTTATATGTGGGTCTTATTGAAATTTTAATTGTTACAACAATAGACACACCATTCTACCTCCTAAGTAAAACTAAACTACTTTCAAGAAACATGTGAAAAGCATAGTTCGTATTACCAATGTATATAGTAAAATCATATTAGGGGTTCCACTGGTCTGGAAATATAAATTAGTAAAACATTCACATAGTAAAGTATTAGATCACTTATGTTTTAAGCTGATAATCGATGGTTTTCCCAAGTCCCTCCGATTCTGCAGTCATTTCATTCGAAGCCTCAAACAATACACTTCGACATTTATTTTGAGCGTCAAAAGAACTACTTTTTCACACTATCAACTTCAAAAACATAAGCATTATTACCAGGAACCTTCCACTACGGTTTAAGTGTTTCAACTCATCCATTTTTAGGAGTGCATATGTAAAAGTCAAATCCGAAATTAGTGGCACTAAATCGTCTTCCTGAATCCATTGGCTAACCTCCAGTAGTTTCAGAACCTGAAATTCTACAAAGTGCAAGGCTTTCAATTAGGCCTACCTCACCTAATCTATTATTCAATTCAAATTATTAGTTGTTTGTAAAATCATACCAGTTAGCATTTTGATGGAGGGTAACTCATCTTTGAATTCCAAGCACTTTAACAGTACAAATTCTCCCTGTATGTTGTGATAACCGCAACAGGTACGCCAAGCAAAAGAGAGTCCCAAAAGTCAGAATTGTTAAGGGAATCATTTACTAGCTAGAATAGAAAGTCACTGGTCGCCGGTCACGAGAAAATCTGTAATTATAGAAATGATGAAATGATCACATCTACTACTACTAGAAATTAAGTAGACAATTAATTATTGGATTCGACAGACAAGTTTGTTTCTCTATCGAGCGAGATGAGAAGCTGAAGGATGGATCTGTGCCTAATCCCTCTGGTTGACATAGCGAAAGGGCAGTTCACCCGCTTTTTCTATGAATATTCTCACCTTGCACTGCCAACATTTGACAATTCGTTTCTGACACTGTTTGCGGTTGGTTTGGTTACACATTTTGAACTCAGCGTGGAAGTTTCTTCGTTGTAGCAGTTTGTACTATTATTACAGCATACATGGCTACAATGGCGATTGTCTGCAAATTTGTTTATAAGGATATATAACTTAATTGCTTTAAAAAAATTTATCCTATGCTTATTTGCTTTATTTTTTACCGATCTCAAAAAAATACGCGTAATAGTAAATATCTGGCAAGATATTCCAGTTGTAGACCTGGATAGGTCATACCGCATTGCTAGTATTTTAATACGTTCTGAAACCGCATGGATATTTCCCATACTCTCTACATCTATTTTGTCATAGCATATCTCCATGAAGTCTTTCATACAAGCTTGGATCTGCTTAATTATAGCGTCACTGGTAATCTTATAATTAAAATTGTAATGCCTTAGTAAATGGTGTACTACATATACTGTACCTTAGTATCAACAAGCGTAGCCAAATAAAGAAAATTCAATTTCAGCTAATGAAGTGTACAATTGAATATTTTCAATCCATGAGCTTCCAGGATAAATAAACATATGTAGTAGTTGTGCGTAAAATGACAATCTTAGAACATACAGAGGATAAAACCACCAAAGGTTTTTCTTAGCTTTTCCATAGATTCCTTAACTCTTTTGTATTCTAAAATAACCTTAATTGAAAAATTAGTTATATATTATTAAACTTGCATAAAATAAATTAGCGTAACATATTTAACCTGATTAGTACAGTCTTGTTTGACTGCTTTCTCCAATCTCGCACTTACGAAGTACCATGCTGTTAGTGACATTACAAAAAATATGTGTACCGGAAGATGTATAAAACAGCAGAAATAACTGTAGATCACGAGAGCAATATTTCTTAAAACATATTCCCCACATATATTCAAAAGCCATTCAAGTGGACTAAATCCCAGGCATTGAAAAATCGGAGATAGTAACGACTGTACTATTTTGTACGACCGAATAGCTCCAAAATATCTAGGCACCGAGTAAATTCCATATAGCGTATGTATTATGACAAATATTACGGTCCAAAGAGAATTCTAAAATGCTAAATTACTTTAGCTTTTTGTATACAACTTAAACTGAAAAGCTATGGTACATGTTTTTCTTACCAAAACCTTGAATACTCGACGCCGTTTATGATCATGCGCGTTGTTTGGCACTGAAGTTAAATTGCAGATCTCTAAAATATCGTGTTTGTTAAACCACGCTAGTTTAAAAACATATATTGTTCCAATAACAATGCTAAGCAGATAAATAATTAAGAACAGTGCAGTAGCGCTGGTTCTTAGCTTGTAGAAAAACTGGAGAGTTGGGTAGACAGAAAGGTACATACAAGCTAGTACAGTTAGATGTAGAAGAAAGCAGAACGCCTAAACGTTAAAGGTGAATGATCATTCTATTAATTCCTTATACATTCCAGCATTAATTTAGTATGTAGTTGTATGGTGATTTTACTTACGTTTCGCCAGATAGATGTTTTAACAGTAAAATTTCCAGTCTCTTCAGAGTACGCAATGCGGAATGGAAACACAGTTAGTATAGCATAGAAGTTAAGAACTGTAACAAGAAAAGGGTTATCTTGTGGGTAAGAATGAAGAGAATTAATTTTACTTCGTTCTTGACTTTCCCAAAATGCAATATGAAAACGTGATCTGGAATATCTTTGCAACATCGCCTTTACTATTTGCTTTACGGACATTATAAACAAACAAATCTATGTAAAAATGAATTTTGTAATTTTGATTGTTTTATTTTGCCATTTTTAGCAATCTAATTGCTAAACCTGCTGTAACAACAAGAGTTTACTTGAGAATACATAGGCTACGACTGTATATAAAGCTTTGAGACACAGTTGCATGCAAAATACAATAACGAAAGTTATTTACTTGTCAATGCACGGTTACAGAAACTAAAGATTATCCAACTGACATGCTACGTTAATAAAAGAACTCCAAAACAAAAGTTCTTTTCATTTTACCTAAGCGAGTTTTGCGGAAATGTTCAACATTATTGTACATGTAAATAACAGGAAAAATAGAACAAAGAAAATTTATATTTCTAGTTCAACAACCTTGCACATACTGACACTAGCATACTGCAAACTGTGATTAAGTATTCAATAAATGTTTCATTGGCACGTGGCATTGTCAGGAAAATAAAATTAAAAATGCGTAAGCTAAGTTCCATTTATGAAGTTAGAAGTTTAGAAATTTCAGAATCGTCGTCATGCAAAAAAGGATACATAGTTCAATAATCACTACTAGTTACGTTTATAAATATTCCAACTTCATTGTGGCTTATATTTTTGTGCAAAATCTTAGTGATAAAGCTGTAAATTGTGAATACCAAAAACTCAATACAAAAACCAGTTATTCCAAATGCATGTCCACATGCAAGTAATACAAATACTGTTGAAATATTCCCATTCATTGTTGGTTTTGAAAATGTTTTGCGGTTCTCACTAACACCATCAGTTTGATGTCCCATCTCAGCAAGAATATTGGTCCACCTTTTAATTATACCCGAAGATATAATACCTCGCACACGTTTAAATATAAAGGATGGTATCTTCCCAGACAGTTTAAATGCACTATATCCACGGAAATACACCTCGTTACTAAAGTGCAAACTACTAACTATATCGTTTTTGTTGGCTTTACGAATCTTTTTAACAATCTCATTACGTTTGTAGCTTGGCACTAGTAATGCAGAATTCTTACAATTTTCAAGTTCTTGAACCAGCATATCATGCTCAGCCTTCCAGTACACCGGTTTTAGATCTTCAGCGTATTTAGCATACTGACTTGAATTCATCGGTACTGATCTCTCTTCATTTAAAGCTTGTTTGCTCAATTTTTTCCAAATTTCTTCGGCCGGTTGATAAAGTGAACTGTACATAAAAGCATTATGGTCAAGAGATCCGCTAGAAGGCGACTCGGGTTGCGCGTTTTCTATGAACTCAGAAATTTCGGACTCAACATATCCACCAAATTCAGTATCATGCCACATATGCCCTTCTTTCTTATAAACGATGTGCATCTCTGACGAGTTAGTCTTTATGCGATAACGAAAAGATGAAAAAACCAGTTTGGATGATCTTGTATAAAGTGAAAAGTTGTTTGTAAGAAGCTGTTCTAAAGTACCATAGTTAATTCGATTTCTGGGTTGAATCATTTTGCAGACGTTATCATTTTTGTAAGCACTGCTCAGCACCAATATAGCTAACAAGTAACTGCCAACTATGAGTTTTACTTTAAATCCAATCTTTTCACCTTTATTTATATTGCAATGTTCAAATATAGCTTCCAATATTAAAGTAAAATGATTTGAAAAAGTCGAAACCCAGTAATTATATTTCGTATTTATAATTGTCAAACTAAGCGAAACTAGAGTTACAGAAGCTAAAATTAAAATCCAGACATACTTGTCAAAAACGTCGATATATTGGTTGAAAATTATCCTGTGGTCCTGAGGCTTTCCACATGCAATAAAGCCTAAACTATTAACTGGATCCTCCAACGCAATATCAAACTTTTGAGGTATCCAGCCGGAGTAGAGTTTGTTGTATAGAGTTACTCCAACATTGTTTACAACCATAAAACCCCTTGAACTTCTGACTTCACTATTTATACATGGCTTTCCGTTTGCGGCATATGTAAAGTTTCTCATAACTGCTTGCCAAACATGTGCTTGAGCATGATTCCATACTTCGTTATGACTTTTGTTAAATGTAGGAATCCAATTATGTTTGTATTTGTTTACAAAGTTTTCACATCTTTGCATTTCTCGCATAAATCCGCCACTTGTTTGCCCTGTGCCGCCAGTATTTGTATCTAAGTGCCAAAAAACATGATCACTGTGTAATGGCAATGCTTCTTGTCGCAACGAATCACTATTTTGAAAGGTGGGTTTGGGTAACTGCTTTATTTTGTTTGGTAGGCAGGTGTAGCAAAGTGCCAGAAATTGCTCAAAAATTATTAACGTTTCAAATAAACCCTTTAACGCTTGTGTAGTGATTCCGAGAACAACATCATCAACCACCAGTTTCACATACCGTCGAGAATCCGTCCAAGAGTCACCAGTAAATACGTAATGTAAATGGTACGAGGGAAATAAATTGTAATTATTATTATCTGTTTTTGGTTTTGCAATTATAAAATAAAAATTGAAACTTGTGACTGAGTGTAGAAAACGGGGAAAGGTTCGGTCTGAAACAATCTTGTTATCCGAGTACAGTACTAGATCCTGTACATAGTCTGGTTGATAAAGAGATACGTGCAAATGACAATTCCATGGTTTTGCTTGAACGACGTATTTTTGCATTTGTATGCCTAAACATAGGTCTAAACCATCAGGTGTTGCTCCAAACAAATATTTCGAAAAGTTACAATGGTTTAACTCAAAAGTTGATTTAATATGTAAATTGGAATATTTAATCATCCAGGTCAGTTTCGGTTTTTTATTAAAACTTGGCGGATATACTAGGGAGGGTATCAGTTTACGCGTTACCAGAGGCAAGTTGTTCACTGCGACTATATCAATGGCAAAAAAGTTGTCAATCAAAACAAAACACTTTTTGTTTAAAAATTGGTTTAGAATAGTTTCGAATTTTATGGATTTTCGTGCGTTCTTGTTTTCAATAACGTACTCATTGGAAAGTTTAGAAATCACTTTCTTGAATCTTGCACTAATAAACGGTAGATTTTTTACATTATTGACATCAATCAGTGAAATACTCCTATATTCTTTTGTACAACAAATAGAAATGATATAAAATAACATAAAAAATTGAAGTGTAAGCAAGGCCATTATAAATAACGGAAAACCTAGTAAAGATATGACATACAAATGCAAAGGAACTGACCATTAAAATACCACTAAAACGATTGCAATCACAAGTGCGTACAGTGAAAAATACAAACGTCAGTACAGTAGCAACATAACAATTGGCAATTTCTTTTATCTTTGTGTTTTCAAAGCATATAATTCTCATTGAATTATTACAAAAACAACTTTACCGGCACAAAGCTGTTTACAAATTGTGGTTTCCAATTACAAAAGCACAATATGCGGTTTTCATCTCATAATTTATGACAATACAATCATTAGAAATATCAGCAAACAAGCAATTACTAATCGTCACGGGGGTGTGGGGTTGAAAGATTAAAACCCCAATGAATTACGACGCAAACTATATACATATTACATGCTATGTATGATGCCTTTTGTAAACGTTGCAAGGACTTCACCGGTCAACTTTATTGAATAATATAGAAAATTATGGCATGTCTTTGAATAGGCGAGCGTTTAAATATTATGCACGCAACAAAGGCCAAGCGTAGAAGCTTTCAAAACTAAACAATATGCCTGAGAATATCTAGCAAAGCTAATAATGTCCTTTAAAAACAACCGTTCGCAAAGTTACATAAAACCGCTTTAACCGTTTACCGTTCAATCCCACCATTAAAATAATATTATTGAATAAATTGGTGAATTTTGTCATGTAGTTTGTAATGTTACGAGAAAAAAACCGTAAACTTTGTCACTGTACCTAGACTCAATAAAAAAGTTTACATTCAACATAACATGTAGTCAGTTCCTGGCAATACCGGATCCATTCTGATAACAACGCAGACTCCCGACAATAACCCCTAAGCCTGCCGGCTGCCTAACACATGTTTTCACAGAGTCACAAAAGTTTTCGTAAACGAGTTTTTTAAACTGCAAAAACATGATTTTTATATCTTTAAAGACGGATTTAAACATAGTGTACATCATTTGCATTTTATAGACCACTGACGCATATGCAATTTCCAAACAGTAGATGGCAAAGCTAAAGCATAATCCAATCAGAAAAACGCAAAATATTATCAATATATTTCCCTTTAGCGAAGCACTCACAGGAGAAGCATTTCCTTTTGCATAAGGTATTGTGCCTACTGATATCCTTGGTAGCCATTGATCAATGCCAGATGCTTTTAGGAAACTAATTCGTAGAAGAAAACTAGGATGGAGAAGTCCATCAAATCTAAGCACGGCTGACTGGCTAGTAAATGATTCGGAACTTACCGAAACCAGCTTTTGGTTCAGTGCGAAGGCTTTCTTGGCAAAGTCGTGGCACATGTACTCTGGTAATATAAACGCTGTTTTGTTGCATGCAACCAAATTACTTGTATACCATTCCAGTTGTCGTTTCAGTAAGCTGTACATGTTTGTTTGAATATATTTAGAATTTAATAACCTTAATGAAGAAATAACTGCGCTTAAGTTTGAGTGCAAACGCGTAACTTGTTTCAAATTTTTATAATTTTTCTGAAGTCTCGACCCAGATGCTAGCCATATAAAGGATGCAATCTCACTCCATCCACTCCAGCAATCTTTAGACACTTTAAAGTGTATTTCATGATTTGTTGAATCGAAAGGCAAGACGTGCGTTTTATTTAAACATTTGTTGTTCCCAACAATATAAAGCTCGTTTATTCTCGTGTAAAGAGAATAATTATCAGTTATAAGTTCCGCCAAAGTTTCGTACAAAAGAAGTTGTCTTGGAGTAACCATGTTGTATACGTTTTGGTTTTTATAACCACAACTCAGAACTAAGCCAGCCAATAAAAATCCTATAGAAATCCACTTGACCATGCAACTTTTTGTCAATTTGTCTGGAAAGGGATTCCCCTGTTCAAGCAGTAATTTAGTTAGTGCAAACAAATTCTCAATGAGTTTGCAACTGCAGTTTCGAATTTCAGATTTTTCCGACACAAGTGCCATGAGAATTATTGCCGTTATAAAAACACTAACAAGAATGTGAATCCATACGTTTTTGTTGTATACTTCTAAGAGTTCCTTAAAAGGAAATGGTTGAATGCCGCGTTGTCCACAGGCTACAAATTTAAGCGTGTCAACAACACTAGGAAATACTATTTGGTTGCTAAGACTAAGAATCCTGTGCGAAATATTTATGCCAATTTTCAAACCCAAATCAAACCTTGACCATGCGCATCCTTCCGTTTTATGGTTGGAGCCAGGAAGCTGAAGATTAGCGCACTTATGTCGTTTTCGGCGATCCCAAAGTGTTTGGTTTTGTAGAATTTGTAACTGTAAGCTCAACAAAGTCAAGTAGAATTTTCTTTTTTTGTCCAGGTTTTTAGTATCAAGGTATAACTTTTCGTGCTCATTGCTATAAGTCATTCGTAACGCGGAATTTAACGAAAGTCCAACAGATTGTGTTGCAACAAAACGGCCAAGTTTAAAAACATCCCACGGCATATGATGGAGGGACAACTTGACGATATCTATATATATAAACAAACAATAAAATTTTGCTGCTGTGATATTTATCTTTTGATTAACATAAAACTGTCACATACCTGCTATGTACTCAAGTCTGGCTAAATGAACAAGTTGGTTGCATGTACAAGGCTGCGCGTGCAAAACCACCTTATTTTTGTTGTCGTTTTTCACACGTATTGTAACAAACGCATGATGCCGTACCTTAACGAAGGTTTTCTGTGCTGATCTATACATCCAGTGAAAAGTTGCAAGGTTAGTAGGCAAGGGCTGAGTTTTACTGGACACTAGTACGCTCAAGTCTACTATTGAACCCGGTAGAGTGGATTCATATGCGTAACCTAGATAATTAAAAATTTGAATGTACACATAATCAGAGTTTAAAAGATAAAAGGTTGGCTGAAACAGCAGAACTTTAATTGTTCCAAACCATGGAACCGATTTTGAAGCGAATTTGTAAAAATTCATTTTTAGGCAATACTCAGACGGATTAGTAATGTAAAATCGAGGTTTCTCTAGCAATTTTGTTGCAGGACACCTGAACGTTTTTAATGGACAAGAAATATTGCATTGACGTTCAAAAGTGTCTTTTGGAGCCCAAACAAATACGTTTCTTTGATATGTATTTACATAAAGTGAAGCTAAAATTGGAGTTTTAATGATTACTGGAAATCGAGTTGCTTTTAGGTTAGCAAATTGAAAGTTAAACAACACAACCAGCTTTCTGTCAGTTGGTAGAAAATCCAAAAGTGAATATGTGTCTACGTTTGCGCTTGGCAATAAGGAAAACGGGAATTGAATATATTGATTTAAAATATATTTGTCGGTATTTGAAAGACGGTCAACTTCTTTTTGTGCGATTTTTTTCAGTGGACGTAGTACTTCTCCACCAACAGAGCTACAAGTGAAAACTAATAGCGCAAATTCAACCCAAATTTGAAGCATTGTTTTAAAACCCAAGTATGGGCGTTATTTTATTACGACATGTCTCTGTATTACTTTCAGCACCAATCTTTCAGCAGTGTGTTAAAACAATAAGACTTTTATAAAAAATACCAGTAGATTTGTGTGCGTAGGCGAAACATAGACAAATGAGTTTTAACTTATTACACAGACAATCGGTGAAGATACTATGTCCTGCTCAAACAAACACGTGCCTAGATTAAACATTTAAAGTTTTCCGCGATATATATGCATATTGTGGGCAGACAAAATTAACTTATTCCTTTTACCCGTCAGGATTTCAAGTCTTTCAGTAGTTTTCAAAAAGGTTCAAGCAATAACATGCTGAGAGTGTAAAATACGCAAATACAAGAGTAACAGAGTATCCATCTTCAACAAATTGTTTAATGCATATTTTATTTAATGATAAGTTGGTTTAAACACAGTCTAAAGAATCTGCAAGTACATTCTTAAGAAGAACAAAGATTGATTTTATGATTTTATTGATATAATGCAACTATTAGGAAGATGACAATCAGTATTTAAACATTTTTTAAAATTACAGATGTGCTATTTAGTTTAAGCAAGTTCATTATTGCACTATGTTAGAGTAAGCTGGGCAACATATTACAGACAAAGCAAAATTTTCTATTAAATAGCTTGTCCCTGAATTGATAATAAGACCAATTTACTAGATTGGTTATTAGTGGTATCTATTTTTTACACTTAATGTAAAAGGCACTTAGCCTAATCAAATTTTAGCCTGTAAATAAAGCAATAGAATAACAAAAACATACAAGTTTTATTTAAGCCAAGAGAAGGCACTTTGTCAAGTTTGAAATTCAATGCATTGCATACGCTGCGAATGCTTTATATATTATTTTGGTATGCCTTTGAGGATACTTTAAGAAAAATGCTGAAAAATCCATTATGTGATATGAACTATAAAATCTTGCAAAACATTTTAAAATTTCGGATATGCTTCAGAATCTATATAGATCTTATCCTCTATTTGTAGGACACATTGACTGGGTTTGCAGGTGCTTAAGCTTAAAACTTTGAAGGTTTCTGTTGCGTGCATTCAATCATGTTCTCTACACTGTTACGAACGCACACAAAGCACTTAAAGCAGCTAAAAGTGCAAAGTTAAGCTCTGTAGCGTTGCCAAAGACAAATAATTGTAGTGTTTGGCTTACCATGCTTAGACAGATTGTTGTTTTAGATGAGACAATATGTAACATATTCTCTCTACCATATTACAATTGAGTTCTGCTATTACTTTTATAAAAACCTTCAGGTCAGGGTATGTCCTAAAATGCCTGTTCTGTCACAATGCATAGTAAGTTTGAAATAACTTAATTGTTGTCCTTCTGAATCCAATAACATCCAATAACGTTTCCAGTAGAACTAAAAGGTTTTGAGCATATTTATATGTTCGAGTGTAAGATCCAAATTTCAGGTTTGCGCATGTAAAATTGTCATAACGTCTTTATTGATTTTTTAGTTTCACCCGTGATACAAACAAATTAAACATTTTTCAATGCATTAATTTTAATTCCGAGTTTGATTAGCATATTGCTTGAAAATACTTTCAAATAAGAATCTGAATGATTGAGTATCTGCCTTTTCAATACTTTGCACTCTTGATTTATGCCGTTTGACTATTAAAAGCTCAAATAAAAGGTAAACAAAACCAATAACGTGACCACAGGCAAGTAGGACAAAAACTGTTGAGATATTTCCCTCCATTGTAGGCTCTGAAAATATTTCGCGGTTATCATTGTCACCAGCAGTTCTTCGTTCCATTTCACTAATGAGCTGTGCCCACCAGTCAAATATTCCAGAAGACTTTACTCCTTCAATTCGTCTGATCAAAAATGATGGAATTTTATCTGAAAGTGTAAATGCACTATATCCACGGAAATAAACTTCTACTCCTAAATGCAACTTATTAAATATGTCGGTGTTACTTTCTTTGCGAAGTTGTCTCACAGCTTCTCCTCGTTTGTTACGAGGTAAAATAACAGCAATGTTTTTGCATTTCTTGAGTTCATTTAAAAGTAAATTGTGTTCAGTCTTCCAAAACAAACGATTTAAATGTTCGTCGTACTCCAACTTCTGATTAAAGCTCATTGTTTTTGTTTCCTGATTAGTTAGCCCTTGGAAGGTAAAGTCCTTTAAATATTCCCCTAAAGGAGGAAAAAGTGAACTGTGCATAAATGCGCTGTAATACGTAGACCCGTTACTGGGAGCATTCATGTCCGCATTACTCATAAACTCTCTGATTTCCGATTCGGCGTTACCACCAAAAGTAGTTTCATGCAAGTAGTGACCATCCAACATTAATGCTGTGTGCATACTAACTTTAGAAATATTAGCGCTTGTTTTTCCGTACATCTTTGTTGGTATATAAACAATGGACGATCTTGTATAAACTGTAAAATTGTTGCTAAGAAGCTGATTAAAGGTCTCATAAGTAATTCGCTTTCTTGGTTGAATCATTTTGTACACGTTATCATTTTTGTATGCACTACTTAGCACCAAAGTTGCTAACAAATAGCTTATTACAACAAGTTTGACTTTAAATCCGTATGGGTAAATAATGTTTATGTTGCCATGTTCAAACAGAATTTCAATTAGTGCAGTCGCATAACTTGAAAAATCTTCCGTTAAGCTTTTGTAACGTAAATTTATAATAACTAAAGTAAATGAAACAAGCGTTACGGAGACTAAAACTAAAATCCAAACATATTTGTCAAAAACGTCAATATACTGGAAAAAGCTTAGCATGTTTATTTGGGGTAATCCACATGCAATAAATTGCAGAGCGTTTACAGGATCTTCTATTGCCAAGTTAAATTTTTGAGGTGCCCAGCCAGAATACAAAGTGTTAGCAATAAAAGTCCTACTCTTGTGTGGTAAAATAGTGACGGGATTTCCGATTTCACCGTTGACGCAGTGCTTTCCCAATGTTCCGCTAATTTGAAATGTAAAGTTTTTCATAATCGAATGCCAAATGTGAACTTGAGCATGATTCCACACGTCACTGTGGCTTTTGTTAAATATATGTATCCAGTTTTGTCTATAGTTTTCGACAGTGTTTCGACACTTTTCCATTTCACGCATAACAGCACCAGCTGTCTGTCCTCTTTTTAACATTGAGTCAAGTTCCCAAAATAAAATTTCAGTTGGTGATAGCAAGGCTTCTTGTACCAACTTACTTGTAGTTTTAAAGCTTAACAAGTTCAAAGTTTTAAGTTTGTTTGGAACACAGTTGTAGCAATACGAAACAAACCCTACAAGGTTTATCCATGTTTGAAAATTGGCTATCGATTCAGTTGTTGTAATTCCAACAACAATGTCATCTACAATCACTCTTCTTGCAATGATTTGGTCACCAAAGAAAAAGTGTTCTAGATGTTGTGGATGAATTTGAAACTTTTCCGATGTTTGAGCTGGCTTTAGTATTAAAAAATAAAAGTTTGGAGTTAACATTGAGTGAAAGATATAGGGAAACGTTTTATCAAAGGAAATTTTTGGTTCATAATAACGAGATTTTATTAAATCTAATACAAAGTTTGGCTGGTACAGAGAAATATGTGCATGACAATTCCAGGGTTTTGTTTGAAGGACATACTTTGCCATTTGAAAATTTAAGCAAAAACCTTTGCCATTTGAATTTACTCCTGATAAATATTTCGATAAAGTACAATGTATCTCCTCTCCTTTTATATGCACGCTGGAATATTTTATCATCCAAGTTAACAAAAGTTGCGGTTTATACATTTCCATTATGGAATAATTTACGACAGAAGGAACTAGTTTTCGTGTCACAAGTGGTAATCCATCTATTGCAGTGATGTCACTATCAAAGTAGTTGTCAATAAGAATAAAACACTTTTGATATAAGAACTGATTTAAAACAGCATCTAAGGTTATTGTTCGTTTTATGCGCATGTTGTTGAGAATATACTCCGTAGTAATTTTTGATAACAAACTAGTGAATGCTTTGGTAATAAATGGTAGCTTACTAACGTTTTCTGTCACTATTAACGATTGACTTGTGTACATTTGGATTGTAATAGCAGATTTTGTGCAAAATAAAATGCAAAGTTTAACTCCAAACCAGATCATTGTATATTAAACATTCAGCTAGATACTAAATCTGAGATTATACTAACATAAAATGGGATTTATAATAATTACTAGAATCTATTCACTCGTGGTGATGGAATAATACAAAAGAATATATTATTAGAACAAAAGTTTGTTAATGATTTTCCTCTTTTATTTTTGAAAAATGTTTGAATGGTTTTGGAGAAACCATTTTATTTTGTCTTTTTCCCAAACATTTACCCAAATTAGTAATATAGGATATAGATTTCCCAGTGAAGCTTTTAAACTTTGTACAGCACCAAACACAACAAACAGGCTAAAGTTACGTTATCGTTACGTTGAAGTAATATTGGGGTAAAGACTTTAAGCCAAAGCATAAATTCAATGACTTGAAGGTAAAAGGACGACTTTACGTTGAACCATAAAACAAGCGTGATTCAGAAAATTCTGCTGGCTGTACTTACTCTAAAAGTACACTACTGGGACAAAATACCAAGTTTTGTTGAACAAAAAAGGAAGAATACTCACTTATCCCTGGAAAAATACTCCCGGATAAGGGAGTACTGAATTTTTTACCTCCCACAATAAAAGTCGTTAATCCCATAGATAAATGCAGATTTTCCCAGGACGAAAAAGATTATCTCTATATAATGAATTTGCCTATACGTCCGAACGATAGTTTGAACATTTTAACGATTATTCAACTTTTTTTCAACGAGCTTTTTTGTCATATTCTTAAATTTTTTTTGCAAAGGTTAACTAAAATGTGTTGGTACATAAACCGCTAGGTTATAGGTATAGAATGCATAAACTGTTTCGTATTGTGTTTTTCCGTAAATACATATTCTATATCATCTTTTTATCTACTTTATTAAGAATAACAATACGCAATGTATCATAAATACTATCAGCTACTACTTTTATATTTTCTTTTATATTATATTCTTTTCAGAAAACATTGCGCGTGTTATTTTGTATTTTATATAACACAAAAAGTGGTTTATAATCTGACACGCCCACGCCTATTGGAATGCATATAGTACTTCACAAAACTAAACTTTCACTGTAATTTTACATTTATTATATTACATACTATAATTACATTTTGGAAAACTAATATTACGAATAGGTTGGAATACCATTGTATATTACTAATCATGAATGCCAGCAAATAAATTTGTATTGAAGTTTGAAAATTCATTGTTGGCTATTAGCTTTAATATCAATAAAAACGGACAACATTAAAAGGCATTACGACATTAATAGATGTCCTTCATGTTCTAACGTAAGCACAGACACGCACGCATGCAACAAATAACATTTATTTTCAAGGTAAATAATTTCTTAAGCAGCAAAGATTTCCACAACTTTTCTTTGGAAATTACACAATCCGGTGAACTGCTCTTATTGAAGTTTCACTGAGGTATCATGTTCCTATTTTAAAATTTGCCATCTACTTTATCTTACACATATACATTTAAATGGCTCGGCGCTATCAATTAATTTCACTTGACAATCATGCATTACACACGCAATAACACATTTAACTTTAAAAACATCCAAACACTTGCTTTTAAATTGAAATCCTTCCAAAATACTTCTGATCCTTCGGGTTCATTTTTACAGTTTGACCACTCCTGTTATTGTTTACGCTGTGTTTTTAACAAAAATCACTGCATATCAATCTTGTGAAATAAACTGGCATTGTGTGGTACTTCAAAAAAAACATGTTTGTACATCATTGTATAACTTGGATAATTGTAAAACAAGAATGCTATTTAAAACTCTGATGGAGAAACAGTCAAAATAAATATTGACATTATAGTTATCAAAGTCTGCAACCACAAAATATATATGTACATAAGCCATGGCTTTTAAACTTATTGTAACATATTATTGTCACATTTTGACATATGTCAAAACGCAATAAATCTGAAAAATTATGCAAACATTACCTGACAGTACGTGTGAAATGTCAGTGACAAGATTCCCACTCGAATAGAGCATACATTGTAGGCAGACCAATGCTTCAGCAAAATTGTGGAACGGGAATATTTTGAGTTTAGTAAACTCCTTTTGTATAGGTATCTTTGATACTTATTTATCTTGAAATATAGAGGAAAATATATATAGGACAAAATAAAATATAAATTTCGTTCAAAGGAATTATTGAATCCAAGATAAATATAAGATATAAATTGATTGTTTACGAATAATAACTTTATATTCTTAGCGTTCCAAACTATTCTAGCGTGCTATTCAATTGTTTGTTTTCCCCCAAACCCAGGAATTGTTTTAGTGGGCTTTTAAGAAAAGTTTGCACAAGAAAAAATAAAGTACACAAAATTTAATGATAAACTTATGAACGGCTTTGGTATGAACATAAATTTGTATACTAAAAATCATCATATTTGGGCATACAAAGGAAACTTGAAAAATACACCAGATGGAACGCGTCAAATTAAGGTATTATTACTATACACTGTATTAGTTACCTCAAAGGAAAACAATGCTGCTGTAGAATAGGCTGCCATCGAATTGAATACATAGAATAAAAAATACGCGTTAAAATAAAATTGATGAAATCCTCCAAATCCTACCTTAATCAGAAGCGAGCAAAACAAGATGCGATCAAGCAAGTAAAATTGCACGGATAAACCATATAACCTATTAAACTTGAACAATAACCTGTAAATTGATAAGCAGGTTGCCAAAAACTCTTTAGTATGTTTTGGGAAGGACGCGTCAATACTGTTGACAACATCCAACCCAATGAGAAGAAAAAGTAAACATTTAAATTGCAACCAAATATTGTCGCAAGCACTAAATACATATACTACCACTCTATACAAAATATGCAGTGTCCAAATAATGTAGTAAGTAGTATTAGTAGGTTCAAGAGGCAGCGCACTTTTTGCAAAAGGCATGATAAACGCCAGTTGATGTATTATTATTGCTGGATCGCTTTGTAAAATTGAAATGAATGCAAAACCTGCTTCAAGCAAACCAACAGTAAACAGATAAGCTACTATAGCATACTTGGTTGGTGCTTTGGCGATTCTGCTCTGTGATAGTTGGAGAAAACTATTAAAGTAGCTATAGTGATCCTTGAAAAACATTCCATAGATATGCAAAACTTTGTAACACATATAAAACAAACGATTTATTAGCAGAATTTGAGGAACAGGATTTCCTGGAACTTCATCTTTGCTTCCTTGGGCTTTCACAAAATCTTCGTAAAAGTTGTACATGTAATCGTATACTCTGAGAGTGTATAAACTGGCACAAAAAATCTACAACAGTAAAATACTTCATAATAAATAAGTTAGGCAGAAATTGTAACTAAATATTTAGAAGTTTGCATTTTTTGCAATCACAGTACCTTCTGAGTTCGATATGTCTTGATGAACACCACGTTTGGCCTCTTTAATGTTATCTTAAAAGGCACAACGCAAATATAAAATAAAAATTTATAGAATGCCGTTAATAATAAAAGGTAATTTGTCATTTTATTTAAATCGAACTACGCTAAATATTGTTTACACAAGTAGTTGTTAGGAATGAACAAAGTTTATTGATTGAAGAAATGAAACAAGAGAAGAGATGAAGTGGAATTCAAATTTTAAAGGTTGCGGCATCCGACAGCAAAACAATTTTAAGATGTCCATCTGCTGTCGGATTGCTAGCTTCTACTGGTGATAAGTTTTCAGAATTCATTGAGTACAACAGGTGCTGCGCAACTTAGTTCTGATCAATGTTAGGTTATTCTTGCCGTTTGCCGAGCGTGGCAGCAATATACATGTTTAAAAGAAGAATTATTTTAATTGGTAAATACTGTCATACCCTGTGTGATATTTGGCTATTGACAATACTGTTTATAGGTATATTAAACTTCATCCAAGAATAACAACGCGTTGATTTAATGTGTGTAACGCTTGAAATGTGCTGATATTCAATTAAAATAATAACAGTTGTTGAAGGCACGGCAGTGTATATATACACTAAAATACTAAAAAATATATTATGTACTAAAATATTCAGCTATAGAAAATTCAAAATATTTGTAATAATCTATACTCTATTCAAGGGGTAAACATATGTATACGGTATATTCCTATGTAAATATTTACGCGTTCCACTAACAGTTTGTGTGGTGTACAAATTCAAAATGCACAAATATTAATTAATGCCTTGTTGCTTCGACAAAGGAGCTATTTAAGATGCAGTGTGTCTATCTGCTATATTTTTCCACCAGACAAATGATTTTTAAATATTCTTATATATATGCATATATACTGCACGTAGCAACGTTCCCAACACGATGAATATACATTTAGATTTGATTTACAGCAAAATGGAAGGGGAAACGTTCAAAATAAATATCGACATTACATTCATCAGAACCTGCAAAAAGTATATAAAGATACATAAGCTTCAACTAACGATTAGTAATCAAATATATCGAGGCTTTGTAAATTATCGATTGGTAAAAAGTACATACCTGACATAAAGTGCGAAATGTTAGTGACATCATTCCCACTCGAATACAGCATATATTGTGAACAGACCAATGATTTAGCAAAACGGTTAAGCGGGAATATTCTGCTCCAAGCAAACTCATTTTGTACAGACCTTTTTGATACTTCCGTATCTACAAATTCAAGTTCAAATTAAATACAATTTCAATAGAACATATGTACAATGCAATGTCAGAATTTATTTTTAATATTTTTATAAGCCAACACGCCTGAAATAGAAATTAGTTACCTGAAACAAAAATAATGCCGCAGCAATGTAGGCTGCCAGGGATTCAAACATGTAGAATAGAAAGAACGCCTTAAAAGCTGATTGATGAAATTCACCAATTCCTACTTTGATTAACAGTGAGCAAAATAGAAAGCGATCCAATAAATAAAGCAACACAGATATACCATATAACTTATTAAATTTGTGTAGTATTCTATATATCAATAAACTTGTTCGTAGAAAATCCTTGGAACATTTTGGAGGAGAAGTCGAAATGTTTCTCGAAACATCAAGACCACAAATAAAAAATACTATACAGCTAAACCTGCAGCCATATATTAGTACAAGCAACAAAAAGATACACAAGTACTCTGTACAAAATGTGCAATAGCAAAACAATGTAGTAAATACCGTCAGTGGGTTTAAATGTTTTTACAAACGGCATGATAAAAGAAAGCTTCCTGAGGCTTTCGGATGGATCACTTTCTAAAATGGAGAAAATTGCAAATATCACTTCAAGTAAGCTGACAACAACTACATATGCAATCAAAATATATATGGTAGATGACTTTGTAAATTTGTTTTGTGATATGATTCTCAAACTCTTAAAGTAACTTTCGCAAAGCGATTTCTTAAAGAATGTTCCATAAATATGAGTAGTCATGTGAGACATGTAAAGAAAACGATTTATTATTAAAAGGCAAGGAGTAGGATTTCCCGGGAATTCGTCTTTGCTCTGCTGAAGTGTCAAAAAATCTTCATAAACGTAGGCAGTCACATAATCGTAAACTCGCAGGATGTAGAAAAATGCACAGATAATCTGAAGAATTGAAATATTTTTAAAAAATATGTATGATACATAATAATGTTAGTTAATACTATGTTAATATTTGTTTTTGTATGCAATTAAGTACCTTTTGAACTCCCAATGTTTTGATACGTACTTTATTTTGCGACGTTATAGTTACCTTGAAAGGTAAGAAGCAAACATGAAACAAAAACGCATATAATGTCGCAAAAATGGAAACGTAATTTGACATGGTTTCGCCACACAACTATCGGCCAACTTTACTTTCTGATACTGCAATTGGCGTAAACGTTTGATTACATTGATTTGTGGAAATCGCTTTGCTATTTAAAATCTTTGTGATGAACTTGAAACAAAATAAAAATAGAACCCTGTGAACCCATCCGTTTGGTCTCTATTTAAACTTTTTTTGTAGTAGCCACCCACTTCTAATCTCCAGTTTGTTAAACTACCTTTAATGGTTGAATCAAACAAATATAAATCTAAAAATGCCAACAACGTTTATCGCTTTTCCATTTATTAGAATGCGGTTACAATGCTATAACAATAAGATCAAATCTCTTTGTGTAGTGCAGATTTGTAACAACATTGTCAGCAGCTAAACCCTAATTTATTTTAATTTTCTATTTAAAGTAACCTTGTTGTTACATCTGACAAATACATTGTATAATATTATCATTTTACCTATTATGTTAAATTATAATGAAAGTTGGTATTCGGATAGCATCAAAGGAAGACACGTGTGGGAAATAGCCCACGTGTGTTTAGTAATGTGTTATTCATTATGGCAATTAGTGTACATTTATATTAATTTTCTTATTCCTAACATATTACTATATTGCACAATTGTAATCCATTTCACACTGAATGTAGAGAATATATCTCTGAAAATTTAATGGCAACACCAACACACATTTATCTTGATTTTATCATTAGACAAGTAAACTAGAATCATTTTCTAGAATAGTAAAAGTGTTCTAAAAATTAAACCGTTCTACTTTTCCATGCAAATCGCCACTAACTGCAACATTGCAAGTTACAAGAAGCCAGCTAAGCACAAAAAATGCATGCAGATTGCAAAGCATCAGCCAAGCCATTACGCGACAACAAAGCCTAACTCCCATCAAAAAGGCTGTTTCACTTTACCCCACATGTTTGAGTGAATCAGCCGGTTTGTCACTTGGGCTTTCAGCTTGCATTGCGCATTGCCGAACTGCTTTTGCTTGAGTAAAATGTGAGGTCAGACCAAAACAATTTCTAAAAGTTTAGCAAAAGCAATTTAATTAACCTTCCAGTTAGCTGATTACTAGCACCAGTGTCCGTATAGAGTACTAAGTTAGCAGGCACTAAAAACCATGCCGGAAATCAAGCTGACTCCGCTGGGTTAGTGGTCAAATTTAATCAAGATTCCTGCAGAAATTTGATTATAGCTGTTAGTAAATTTGCTGCAAATTTGTGAATAATGCATTATTAATTTACAGGTGCGGGTCAGGACGTGGGTCGCAGTTGCCTGCTGCTATCCATCGGTGGTAAAAATGTGATGCTGGACTGTGGCATGCACATGGGCTTTAATGATGAGGTACTTACTTTTCAACCGGCTAAAGTTAACCAGTGATTTAAATACTAATTAGTTAATTGTTCTGTTTCTTTACAGCGGAAGTTTCCCGACTTCTCCTTTATCACCAGCAACATGCCGCTGGACGAGTACCTGGACTGCGTGATAATTTCCCACTTCCACTTGGACCACTGTGGAGCCCTGCCCTTCATGACAGAAATGATTGGTTACAAGGGCCCAATTTACATGACTCATCCCACCAAAGCCATCACTCCAATTCTTCTCGAAGACATGCGTAAAGTGATGGTGGAGCGAAAGGGGGAAACCAACTTCTTCACCAGTCAAATGATCAAGGACTGCATGAAGAAAGTTGTCGCAGTCAATCTCCACCAGACCCTGATGGTTGACGAAGACCTGGAAATCAAAGCTTACTACGCAGGTCACGTTCTGGGCGCTGCCATGTTTCGCGTTCGAGTTGGTCAAGAAAGTGTAGTCTACACAGGAGACTACAACATGACACCGGATCGTCACCTGGGCGCTGCTTGGATTGACCGCTGTCGTCCCGACTTACTAATCACTGAAAGTACCTACGCCACCACAATTCGGGACAGTAAACGGTGCAGGGAACGGGATTTTCTGAAGAAAGTGCATGATTGTGTGGACCGAGGAGGCAAAGTGTTAATTCCGGTATTTGCTCTGGGACGTGCTCAAGAACTGTGCATTTTACTGGAAACTTATTGGGAGCGGATGAATCTCAAAGTACCCATTTACTTTGCTGCTGGGTTAACAGAAAGAGCGACAAATTATTACAAAATGTTTATCACTTGGACCAACCAAAAAATAAAGAAGACTTTTGTCCAGCGCAACATGTTCGACTTTAATCATATCAAGCCTTTTGATAAGCAGTACATGGATAACCCAGGAGCTATGGTGGTTTTCGCCACACCAGGAATGCTTCACGCAGGACTAAGTCTTCAGATTTTTAAGAGATGGGCACCCAATGAAAATAACATGGTAATTATGCCTGGCTATTGTGTGAGTGGCACCGTGGGACAGAAGATTTTAAGTGGACACAAAAAGGTGGAACTGGAAGGAGGTCAGTTTGTGGAGGTGAAGATGTCTGTGCAGTACATGAGCTTTAGTGCACATGCGGATGCCAAGGGAATTATGCAGTTGATTCATTATTGTCAACCGAAGAATGTTCTACTGGTTCATGGTGAAGGGGCAAAGATGGAGTTTTTAAAGCAGAAGATTAATCAAGAATTTAAAATCCAGTGCTTTATGCCAGCTAATGGGGAAACGGCAAGGATTGTAACTCAACCTGAACTTCCGGTGGAGGTTCAGCTTGACTTGGTGAAGAAGGAGGAACAAGAGTATGATTTACAACCACCGGATCCTAAAAGGCAGAGGTTGCTTCATGGGGTGATGATTATGAATGAAGGGAAGTTAAAGATTGTGGATGTGGAACAGGCGGCGAAAGAGTTGAATCTTCCCAGGCATGTGATGCAGTTTACGGAGAGGTTGGAGTTGAAGGAGTATGGGGCGGTGGCTAGATTGACGGAGAGGATTGCGGGGTTGATGAGGCAGAAGTTGACGGATTGCAGTGTGGAGACGCCTAGTGAGCAGGAAGTGAGTGTTCAAGGGGGAAGGGTGAGGATTAAGGTGGGACAGGGGCAAGGAGTTGGGGATAAGGGCAAAGCGGGGAGTTCGGGAGCGGCTGCGGAGGGAGGGGGCAGTAAGCAGGTGGATGTGACTTGGAGTATTGATGTAAGTTAATCAAATTTTTAATGAAATCAATGTATTTGTTTTTATGAATAGTTAAATTAAATGACTAATTGTGGGTTTTGTTTAATAAATTTGAAGGATGATGAGCTGGGTGCGTACGTGTTTGCATTGATGGGAACATTCAGCAAGTAGAGGAATTCCTGTGAAAAAACTTCTTTTCAGCACTGATCTTCATTTAGTTAATAAAATTACGTATGCAGTTCTGTTTGTTAAGCTAGCAATAAGTATTAAAGTTCCGGTTTAAGTTTAGGTTTGATGCAAACCGTTTGAAATAAAAAGAAAACGGTAATCTGTATTTTATGGTCACTTGTCAACCTTAAAAATAGCATAATTATTGTATTATTTTTACTAAAAATTGTCAAATTTACTTGTAATCAACATTAAATTTGTAAAGTGTAATAAAAACTGTACTTTTTGGAGTGAAAAGTTAAATGGTTTTGTCAGTTTTATGAAGTGAATTGCATTGACATTGAATGATAAGTTGGGTTTTGAGATTGAAGGGGAATGGGGCATTGTGCAAGCCCGGCTGAGAGATGTTGTGGTGATCAGCTGCTGAACTTGAAATCTGTGAAGGTAGCAGCAGATCGAGAAGTTCATTAAAAATTAATTAATTTTGGGGTTAAACCTAAGTCATTTAGTAGTTTAAGCTTATCATTTAACAAGATGGCTCTTAACTGTGCAGCAAACCGTGCTAAATTGCTTGTGCCCCCGTGTTCCAAAAGCTTGTCAACTTTTTCACGGGTTGACCACTCTAAAAAACTAAAAGCTAGAAAAGGTCCCTTTTTAATGATAAGCCCACTAGTACCAATGATAAGGCCCTTTCATCACCAGAACATTATCCAACTGTATATCCAACAAGGCTCTGGAGGAATCCTTTTTGACGCTCTGCAAAATGTACAAAAATCCCGAGAAAGGCTTTCCCGAACCAGTGACACCAAACTGCTTAGCTTTGATATCCCGGACGACCTTCGAAGACTAAAGCAAGGCAGTTTAAAGTGGTTACTTGCCGTGTGGCCCGTTTCCTCGGGAAAGAGTTACAGTGCCTTGACCACAATCAAAGGGGCACTACAATCCGAATTGAAAAATGAGGGGGATGACCAGATTCAGAGGCGATTTCCCCAAAAAACTGAAAAGGTTTTACGATCGTCAAGTGAACAGCAGTTATTTGATGTGCTGGACTATTTAAAAGCGAGAAATATTGCTATTCGGAGATTAATTCGGTTGCCATGGCTATTAACTGCAGATCCGGAAGCTTTAGAAGAGGGTGTTCGAAGGGTACGGCTGTGGTTAAAAGTGGAACCTTTTGAGGTGGCAATTAGTTTTGTAAATCTTAGACAAGATAAGTTGCAAGATGCGGGATTCCTGTGGCGACGGGAGGGACTGGAGGGAACACGGCTAAAGTGGTTGGCAACTAGACTCCGATGTGGTGAGGAGGACGTGGGGGACATGATGGCAAGATGGCCCAAGTTGATGACCCTGTCATTGGAACACATTGACAATGTACTGGATGTGCTGTTGGAGGAGCTAAAAGTGAAACCGGAAACGATTGTAGGGGATCCGTGGGTGTTTCAGGGCAATTTGAATACTCTGCTGCAGAGGAAGGAGGTGCTGAGAAGGAATGGGATACTGGAGGTGAAGCCCTGGGTTTTCAGAACGCCCCAGAGGAAGTTTGAACGGTTTGTGAAGACCATGCTGGAGGAAAGGAGCTTGTTGGGGGAGCATAAGAATGTGAAGGGCTTTTTGGAGGAGAGGTTGGGAGGGGCGGAGGAGATGATGGCGAAGGTGCCCAGTTTGAGGACGGCCACGGTTATCAAGTTAAATGAAATGATTGAGTTTTTGAGGGAGAAGGGATTTAGCAGGGAGCAGATTCGGGAGACGCCAAGGGTTTTAGGACACAGTGGTAAGAAATGGGCTATTTTTAAAGAAATGAAAAGTTAATTAATTTTGGAGGAATAATTTGTTAATTGTTTGGTTTTTTGGTTTTAGTGGAAACGATCGCTGAAAGACTGGAGGAGATTTCAGCTTATAGTAAACAGTCAGTGATAAGCTTGCCATTGTTGTGTAGAACGTCCAAGGACTATAAGGCGATAATGAGGAAGATGAAAAGGGAGGCGAGGGCTAAGGCAGCGGCGAATAAAACTAGTAAAAAGGAGGAAAGATTGGAGGAGGAGACTTGAATTTGAGTAATCTCTGTGTCAGTGCCATCAAGTGGCTAAACGTGTTTTAATTACTACTAGAAGCCAGTCACCGCTCCGCAGGTGGAGAGCCTGATTCAGGTTCTAAATACTCATATTATTGTGCAGGGTGATATGGAGATATTTATTTGCAAAAATTGCTTCTAGAAAGAAGCAAACCAAGCCAAGATTTGCTTGTCGCTTAGGCCCCTGAGCCATCTGCCGTTCGTATTTGTAAACTTTGGGTGAAATCCATCAAGCCATGTACGACAACTTAAAAGTTAACAGAGCAACTAAATTAAAGCCGTCGTTACTATATTATTGGGCTTGCATATTGCTTCACTTGCATGTAGTAAGTATGGGTGAGGATTGCAAGCCAGAAATGCAAATCCTACACATGACCTCTTGACACCTGAATTTCAAGCATGGCCGGCTATGTTGAGATTAATATCCGAAGCTGAATAGTTCTGGCATTATCTTTTATCTGCCAGTTACTGTTATACGCATCTGTCATTATCAAGACAGGTATATTCCGATCAGACCTTGCAGATGCAAATTTAAACAACCCGACAACAGATTCGTAAGTTTGGTCTAAAACTGGACGATAATCATGTGTCGCACATTACAATCACTTAAGATAGCAGATTTGGCCATTAAGACCGTGATTCGGGCATTGCAGATTTGAATTTTACCAAGTCGACCTCAAATTCAGCACTTCAGTAAAAAACTGGACCATAATCATGTGTCGCACCGTGCAATCACTATAGATTGAAGATTTAACCATTTAGGCCCTGATGCAGGACCTTAATATTTAAATTATTATGTTCGGTACTGTAGGAAGACTAAGTAAGCCGTTGGCTGTAGGGATAGTTTATTTGTGAAAAAAAAAACATGCAAAAATAGTTTGACGGTGGTAGGATTCGTTATGGCGACCTCCACCATGTAACATGGTCTATGTTAGCCCGACACTCAAGCCACTGAGCCACAGAGGCTGAGTTTGAGGGAAGGGGAAAAATAGGTTGTGGTAAACAAAGAGGGTACGTCGTGCGGGACCGGCGCGCTATATAGTATAGATAAGTACAATGACAAATTAATTTTTGGAATAAAAGTAAAAAGCTGTTGAGAAAATTGAAGTAGTGTCCGAAGTACATTTTATTGTCAAATACATACTTGGTAAAGGAATACAGTTTTTGTTCAAAGGTTGGGTGCCTGAATTGTTCACAGTCGAGTTCTGGTATTGGTATATGAAACTGGTGGAGTAATTTGGTTACCCGAGATATTGTTGAGTTGTGAGCATTTAAAAAAGTTCAGGGTTTATCCTAGAATACATAGCGCATATATTAAAACAGCAGAAACATCGTAAATCTGCTATGATTTTACTAATTTCATTTCTTGCATTTATAAGCTGATGATGATGATGAATATAATGTACACAGCTTAAAGTTATCATTTTTTTCTTAAAAAATTTGAAGTATGTAAATGAACTAAAAAATAGGTATATGAGAAAACTATTGTATTATATTAACCAGAGTTAAGTATCGCAACGTTTTATAGAAGTGAATGGAAGCTCATTTGAATGAGTCACTACATAAAACACTTTGTCATGTCAACTGGAAAGGAAAGTTGCCTATCTGGACTTGCATAGACGTGTATATCAGGCGTGAATAATGGGTACATTCGTGTGAAGACAAGAATAGTCAAGACATTGGGCTCGAGCTCAACAACTGCACTTTTTTTGGTAGGTAATTTTGTGTTCACTTATGCTCCATCATTCATTCTAAAGAATACATCCAGCTGTGCCACATGGGAAATACAATTACTTTTTGCTACAGAACTGTTAAGTTAATTGTTGAAATATTTCACGATTTTTTAATTTAGTACACGAACACAACTGCTTGGAATTTTGTATTCAGATTTACTTGTAAACCGTAAACTCAGAGGAGTCAGTTGACTAGTGATTTTGCATTATTATTCTCGTAATTTATGAACAATTTGCAGTCTGATTAATTGCGCTGCTGGAATAAATCACGAGTATTTAAGTAATCGTAAAAAGAGACGATGAGTAGTTCACAAAATGGAAATATTCGTGAGGGCGGAGATTCTACTGAGGCGTCTGAACCAACTCAGCATGCAGCAGTGGCGTTTGCACTGGCCCAGCCAGCAGTAAGTCAGATTTTTAATTTGTCTACTAATTTGAAGTTGAATTAGCCAAATCAATATTTTACCCTGTTCCTAAAAAATACCGTTGTGTTTCTCATGCAGATCCTGGAAAACATTCTGAAGTTTCTTGTACTTAATGAGAAAGGAAGTCGTTCACTTGACCACATTCGTTCTCTACGCCTAGTGCAGAAAAACTGGTTATCAGCCGTGTCCAAAGTGCTGGAAAGTCATCGCAAGCCCCTGTACAAACTGACACTCAACGAGGAGAACTCATTGAAGGAATCCGCTAAAGTGAAAGCTGAGGGCAAGCTATTAGACCGCTTTGTCAAGTTTTACACGGACAAGCAAGTCACTCCAGTTCCAACATTTAGGTTGAATGTTGAGGAGGAATTCTTTCAACTGGAAAACTACAAAAGCTTTTACAAATGCTTGAGAAAATGTGGGTCTGGACTACTAACCTTACTTATGAAGGTACCTGAATTTGGCGGATCACTACCTGGCAAACTTCCCAACATAGCGCTTCCAAATTTGAAGAAACTGGATTTTGTTGTTACCCAATCACTATTTGAAGACTTGGACGAAGAAGACGTGTCTGAGGAGATGATTGAAAATGTGTTTCATTTGATGCAATCGTTCCTGACCAAAGCGGAATCATTGAGCAGCCTTTACATAGTTACCTTAGATGGTCATACTCCGTATCTTATTGAGTGCATTGACTTGCCATCGTCACTTACCAACCTATATTTGAAAATTGACATGGAATACAATCAGTTGGAAATGCTGGCCAGAAACTCACTTCCAAACCTGACCTGTCTTACATTGAAAACCGAAGATTTCATAGATGGGAACTTGCTTAACAAACTTTTGGAAAACCTATGCAAAACTTTGGAAACTCTGGGAATAATCCCAGGAAACGGAAACCCTAAACGAGTGGCTTGTCTTGTGAAATTTCCAGTGATGGAACAGCTCAATCACTTGATGTTATACCATCCTATGATTGAATTAGCAGAAGATGTGACTGCTTTGTCTGCTTCTTTCCCAAAAATGAAGAAGCTAATGCTTTCCAATCAGACTAGCGCAATGCTAAAGAAATGGACAACAAATGGGCCACTTCCATCAGTGGAAGTATTGCATCTACAGCAAATTGAAGAAAATAAAAAAAGAAGCGTTGGAAATCAGTTACCGTTAGGATTGGATTTAATGAAAGGAGTTTGTCAAGCATTTAAAAATGTTAAGGAGCTTAATTTGGCCACTTGCAGCAAAGACGTTGCTGCTTTGCAGTACGTTTTTAAGGAAATGGGTCAACTAAATGTGTTGTCCTTGCATTTTACTGAGGGTTTGATCCACGATTCAGTTCAGGACAAAATGGATGCTATGTTTTTGGGCGTACCCGTGAAATTTGTGAAGAAATGGAGGGCCACTCCCTTACTGTGGAAGGAGTTTGGTGACAACGATGAGAAAGCCCCTTCTATCAGACTGCTGTCGGGTAATTTTGCAAATATATTATGTAATATGACTTTAAGCAATGTGTAACCAAATTGAAAAACTAATAACTTTATTTTGACATCTAGAATTGAAATCCTTGCGCTTGGAATGCGATCAAATGTATTTTAAATTAAAACCCATGATCTCTTGGTTGACATTTCTCACTCTTTCTCGCAAGATGCCCAAATTACTGAAGTTGGAACTGGGCCCTGGATTTTGGGTAAGACATAATTTCTGGAATATACGGGATCACTTAAAATTTACTTAAGAAGATAAAAACTTGCTACTTAAAATTTATATTTGTATAATTGAATGTTTACAGGTTAATGAACAACAGACTCAGGAATGGACTTCAAAAGGGGGTCAAGTTCGGAATTTGGGAATGTGAAAAAATCGAGTTTTAAATTGCAAGTATTTTTGTACAATGAATAAATTGAATATTGGAAATGCTAATTTTGTAAACTTTTAAATTGTGTAAAGTAAGCAAGTTTGTAATGGTATTAGTTTACAGTATCACTCAGAAGTTATGCAAAACGTGGTATGGGTTTTGAGCACAAATAGTAGATGGATAGAAATTTGTTAATTTTTTATTAAGTTGTATGTTAAAAAAAACTTATGTTATTTGATATTTCTAGTCTAAGTAAAATGTTAACTATTATATTTCTACGAGCGCTGGTGAACCGGTTTCACCAATCCAGTGGTATACAAATGCAGTTAAGATGTTATGAATTTTATAAACTACTGAATTGGAAATTGATTTATTTTGTATGAAATTTTTAAAAACATATGTACGACATTTATCTATGTATCATTTGCATTATTGTGGTTAGTTATTACATGTAGTACAATTACATAAAGAAATTAGATGATTTTGTCTATGATGTTAATAAAAGAAGATTTACAGAACTTTCTAATGCAAACTCACAGAAATTTAGATAAGTTCCACAATGAAAGTAAAACAAGTTACTTAAATAAAATCGTATCTCTAGCCAAGATCTAACATAACAATGCACTAATTTTGAAACAACGTAACCCTGTTTCCTCGGGGTATACAATAGGAACAACTTTATTTCATTCGAAATGTTCTTGGCTAGGCCACCGACTTCAATTACAAGATGAAAGCCACACATAACAAACACCTCACAAGCTAGAAAATTAATTACAATAACAGATCTAAAGTAGCTGGTCTGTCGAATTATCAAAGTTACCCCAAATATAACTACGAAGAAACCTCCCATAAAAATTATTGGTAATATTGTACTCGAACATGTTGAATTTCCAATTCGGCTAAAGACTTGAAGCTGTCTATACCAAAGATTAAGATTCGATATTCCTGTCTGTTGCAAATTATTTGAATTTTCGGTTTTCTGTGTAATATTTTGAAAAACTTCTTGTAATGAGTAGTTTGTAATTGTTATAACCAGTAGAACAATACTTGTCATTGTTAGTGCAGCAAAAATGCTCATGTATGAGTAGACTAGATCGCTTATAGCATACAAAACTATAACAATAGGATTTTCGTGTATATGGCTTGGTAGAATTCTTGCTAAAAAGTAGCGTTGACTATACCTGTTTTCTAGGTGTAGTATTAAAGGAAATAAAGGTTGCACATGAGCCATTACTGTTGTACCTGCTAACGTAAAAATGATTTCTTGTGAGCAAACTTGAGACCTTATAAAAAGTCTGGATTTTGTCTCTTGGTTTTGCTTTTGATTTGATTTTTCCAAATTTAAAAGCAAATTAACAAGATACTCAATGTCGCAATGATATGTTCCAATAACCTAAAGGAAAAGAAGGACAGAAAACCGTGAAAGAAAGTGAATATAGAAGTCTAGAAACTCCCGTTGAGAAACCGTGTTCAACGTGACATTTGGAATAGCAAGGAACATATTGATGACGTCAACAGTAAAACAGACCAATTGAATATACCAGAGAAATTTTCGTGTGAAGGATGTGGAGGTTATAATATTGGAGGAAACGTGATATTTGAACGGGAGAATGTTTAAAATGTATGCCGACTTAATTGTTCGGATTAGCCAGTACTTCCAATTCCCAAACATTCTCTGATGCATTTTATGTGATGTTTTAAATTACCTTGCGATTCCGTGACTTATGAATGAATGACGCACAGAGTAAAAGCAAAATCGCTTACCAACTCTACAAAATAAATGAAAAATATTTATTACTTTTAAGGTATTATTAGTGTAATCAACAACAACCTGATGTTATCATTTTGAAAATAGATTGTCGCAACGCACGTTTAGACAAAAGTCTGCACGAAAGTTTGCATTAGATAAGCTTTGATTTTCTATGAATAATGGCATTTGTAAAAAATAATTTTTCTTTTCTACAAATTATTTCTAATAGCACGTTTTTGCGTAAACTTCAAAACAACCTGTTTTTCACTATTTTAAAAACAAGATTTAGGTTATTATTACTTATTATTGGTCGTCAGTTTAATAGTTGGTTATATAAAGCTCAGAAAATGGTTGGTAGTATGATAAAAAGCGAATCAGGAAAAATTACTTTCTATTTAAAGGCTTAAGGAAATTATATGTTTTCCTGTGCCGAAGTGCCGATCACTATCATTACCATTTTATGAATAGATTTTTAATCTGTATAAATTTCCACGGACATTTGAATGAAAATCAAGCATAACAAGTAATGTGTATATTTTAGCCAATTACTTTTTACAATAAATGAAATAAATGAATACGTGAAATGCCACAAAATTTTAAAACTCGATGCAAATTTATCGCAAAGAGATGACAAAAAATAATTTCCGCTCTGTGGAAAATTTTGTTGAGAAAAAATAACGGAGATATTTGTCGCATAGAAAATACCTGACCTGAATTGTCGAGGTTCTGTTTCTTGTAAATCCGCAATGAATAGAAATAAATACAATAAACTTTGATTTTGTTACGTCAATATCATACATAAATTACGTACATTGTGTTCGTTAAACTTGTAAGGTTATATCCTTTTTCACCATCATTTTTCATCATTACTTCACCTTAAGACATTAATGGCCCAGCTTTTATAGCATTCAAATACCTGTGTCAAGTTTGACCGCATAGTTCCAGCATTTATCTAATAGAAACAAATCTGTATGGACTATGGACAGGTCACACAGCTTTTGCCATTATATCAGGACGTTCTCCGGTCACTAATGGTTGCTAATATGTAATTAGAGCTTTCATTTGTTTCAACCCTTGTCTTGTTTTTGAAAACGTGGAAAATATTGCAAGCTAATGTTTAAATTGAATCATTATATTGTATGAACATCATTTGGGTTTGGTATACGTAAGTAGTCTGGTGATATTAGGTTTTCAATTGCCAGCTTTGTAGGAGTGTTTTGTAATATAATACCCGCCATTCACACGTTGACGACAGTAAATATAGGATAACTATACACGAAACTCAAATGAAAAGGATATTTATTTTATAACACAATTACATATTGTGGCGGTGTTTCAATATCAATAAAGCTAACAAAACGGCTACATAGTTTATCACACGACAAAATTTACCAATTAATTTGAAAAAATAATTTGTAAAATTCCTTTTGCTTTTGAAAATTAATTTATACATTGCTGTCAACGTCTACTCCGCTGAAATTGATCACTATAAAAGTTATGGAATGAGGTTTTCATTCTCTTCTAAAAAATAATTTTCAGAATAATACAAATAAAAATGGCAACAACAGAACTGTTCTCAAATAGTACCAGAGGCTTTTGGTTTGCATGGTCTCAAGTTACTGTCAAGTTTTTTGTTCACATTCAACTTCTGCTAATTGAAAAAACCCTCAGATTTGTAAGTCCGTGGATTCGTAGTACAGTCAAAGAAGAAGTAATTAAAACTACTACTAACCCATCAAGCTTGAAATTTATGAAGTGCTGGAAATATATTCATTTTATTGTAAATGGTGTTCAAGCAAGCTTAATTACAAGTAAATTATATAACTATGGTGGTCACAAAGGTGCTGATTGGCAAATATCCTTTGGGTACTGGTTGCTAGCTTATCTTGGGGGATACGCCGGACTTGAATTTGTTACTAAGAAATACAGTGAACTTGCATGTGTCATGAATACCCTGTACATTATTCCCGAAGTATCTTCTTCTGCCACAATCAAATTATTCATGGCTCACCTGCCCATTGGAGCGATTGCTGTGGCTTTACTTTATGCTATGCTTGTCGCATCAACAAATTTCGAACCTATTATTGTTTCTTTTTGTTACATGTTTCCAGATTCAGTATTTTGTCCTGTAATCAAAATGTTTATCAAGTTTTATCAGATTCTAAATTTCACCGTGCTACTGTTTCTTTGCTGCTTTGTGTTTTATAATGGAATGTTCTCAAGTTTTTTAGCCATTTGGGTATTGACATCAACTTTCCGTAAAAAATTAGACCGTCAAAGAAAACGTGCATCATATGACGTTATAAAAAACTCTCAACGAGAATATGTTCATCTTCAAATATACACGCTTTTGGTAAATAGCTGCTTTCAGGATTTAGCGTTACACTTTAAATCGATGGGTATACTGCTCACCATTATATTTGGCGGGATAATATTGCGCCCAGAGTTTCGAAACACAGCGTCCTCTCAAGCTCTTGCTATTGGAGTATATATGCTAATTGTAATGTACGTGTTTATGGTTATTGGATACCACTACCCAGGAAAAGCACATCAAATAAGTAAAACCATTTTGAGAAACTGGAATAAAATGGCAGTGTATGCATGGACAAATGTTGGTAGTAAATACAGTGCAAAATACTGTCGTGCATTAATAAAGGCTAGCCAGTTAATAAAACTTAGGTTTGGAAATGTAAACTATTATGAAGAAAGTACAACTTTAATAATAATCCACTTTGTTTTAGAGAAAACAGCAACTTTATTACTGTTGTTATACTAAGAATTGGTAAAAGTGTTTTCATTTTTTCTTTTATTGTAAATGATGTGCTGATTACTTGATGTTAGCCTGCTATGAAAATATGTTGACGTTTTTTAAATAAAAAAATGTTTGCTTGTTATATTTAAAATATTCAATAATAAAGCAAATGGGTTTGTACAAATAAAAATACTGAAAGCACCACCTTCCTAGCTTCCTACAACCGAGCATTGTTGTTTTATTAGCTTTGTTTTCAAACACATAAGTTTCTGATAACTGGTAAGTCTTTTAGTCAATATGAGTGTTTTAATATAGATTTTTAGTTGCCGTGATAGTGAAAAGCTACTACTATTCTGTTGCTGTTACAATATTTGGTATTATATACTTTTAGCATTTATGGGTTGTATTATTGAATATATTATTGAAATTAAGGATTGAAAAAAATATATATTTATCGTATATAATAGTTACCTTAACAAAACTTTACACGTGTGCTTAAAAACTGGTTGGTGTTAATTATTGAATACATCTGAACGTAATTCAGACAGGGGTTCTAGAGAATATAATCGTCGCTTTTGTGGGAGATCTATTGATATTATACGTTTAGTCGCTACCGATAGTAAAGTCATATTAATTATACAAGCAACTGAAATGGCGATTCAATGAAGCTATCATGAAAAATTCATATTTTATCCTACTTTGAAACCTCTATGTCTTCATATCTCAACTTAGGCTGTTATTTCTATAGCGTATTTGTTGAGTTTTAGTTTTTCAGGAACAAACAAGTCAGTGGTTTTTATTTAAGACTTTAGATCAAGTTCATACTTTGTCATTACCAATCGGTTTACATGGTCAATACACAGCTCTGTCAAGGCCCACTTTAAAAGTGTAATGATCATAAGATATTTTAGGAGTCCGTCAATTACTATTCAAAAAATTATACTGCCTGGAGCAACGCAAATAAAAATGGAAATCAAAAAATTGTTTTCACGTTTAATGAGGAGCCTTCGGTTTTCATGGTCTCTACTTACTGTCCGGTTTCTTGTACACATTGAACTTATGTTGCTTGAAAAAACTCTGAGGTCCCAAAGTCTATGGATTCGTGGTACTGCCGACAACGAGGTGATTAGAACTACTGCTAAGCCATCAAGTTTAAAAGTTCTACTTTGCTTAAAATATGTTCACTTTCTTGTAAACTGCGTTCAAGCAAGCTTAATCGTTAGTCAATTACTTGATTCTGGTTATCGCATAGATGCTGATCGGCAAATAGCTTTAGGATACTGGTTGCTAATTTTCATAGCAGGACATGTTATGCTTACATTTGTTACTAATCATAAGAAATACGAAGAACTTGCGTGTGTTATGAATGTTTTGTACACCATCCCTGAAGTTTCGTCATCAGTTATTATTAAGTTGTTTATGGCATTCTTGCCCACTGGGGGAATAGCTTTGCTTATGCTGTACATTGGGTTTGTTTTCTCAACAAACTTTGAGCCTATATCTATGTTTTTGTGCTTTAGATTTAGAGAACCATACGTTTGCTTTTTAACGGAAACAATAATAAGGTTCTATCAAATAAGCAATGGGACGGTGCTTCTCTTTCTTGGATGCTTTGTTTTCTATAATGGAATGTTTTCAAGTTTTTTAGCCATTTGGGTAGAGAGGGGTTCCCTTTGATACACGCATAGCGCGTGCAGGATATGAACTGCTGACAGCCAATCCTGGCAGTCATGTGATTCACAACCAAAACACGGCTGGACGGCTGAATCACTTGACTGCTAGGATTGGCTGTCAGCAGTTCATATCCTGCACGCGCTATGCGTGTATCAAAGGGAACCCCTCTCTACTAACTGAAAGTTTTTACAAAGATTTACAAACTCAAAGAAAACCGAAAGAATCAATATATGACGTTATAATACGTTCTCAACGGAAATACGTTCATCTTCAACTTTACACATGCTTGGTAAACGACTGCTTCAAGGAATTAGCCCTTAAGTTCATAGTAGCAGCAATACTGATCACTGTTATATTTGGCGGCATAGTATTGCAGCCTGTGTTTAGAAATACGGCATCTTTTCAAGCCCTTGCTATCGGCGTCTATATGCTAATTTGTTTGTATGTGTTTCAAGTGATTGGGTATCATTTCCCCGGAAAAGCACACCAAATAAGCAAAACAATCTTGAGAAACTGGAGTGAGATGGCAGTTTCTTCATGGACAAACGCTACCAACAAACGAAGTAAAAAATACTGCAGTACTTTTTTAAAAGCCAGTCAACTTGTGAAAATTAAGTTCGGAAATGTAAACTATTACGAAGAAAAAACCACTTTGATAATTGCCCACTTTATTTTAGAGAAAACAGCAACTTTATTATTGTTAGTTTAACAAAATGGTATATGTTTCTTAAGTTTTAACAGGTTTTTGCAATATGATATATGCTTGAATGTACTGGTAAATTGGTTTTATGGTAGTTTTAAGTTACTTTAATTACCAAGCGTCAAGTGTACAAGCTTCAAAATAAATGTATTCATATTATGTTTTATAAACTTTATAACTTCGTATTTGTATTAATTGCATAAAACTACTAGGCTCAGAACTTCACATTTCAGCCTGCAATTTGCAGATCCGTTTTTGTAAAAGGTTTCTTTGAAAACGAGCACATCTTTTTAAGCAACGTTTAGTGGTAAAATATCGAACAGGTTTGCCATAGAATCATGTACATAAAATATGCAAATATTATTGCCCAAGAATGACAATCTTAGTTTAATTTGTTTACTTTCGGCAAAACATAATGTTTCAATAATCTGCTAATAAATGCTGTTTACCATCGGTCTAAGAGTTTGTTGAAAAACCATAGTAAGTAGATTGTACAAAGAACTACAAAGTAAAAAGTAACTGAATACACATTCAATATAGAAGCTTGTATGTTAACTAGTTTTTTAAAACGTTATATCTTAATCTCATAACTCAAATGTCGATACGAGATAATATAACATGGCAAATTGACAAACTATCTATTATCTCAAATTACTATTATAGTGAAATGTTATAATGGACAAGAATATAAGTAATTAATTAAGAGAACAAGTATTATGCGGACAGACATATTTCAAAACAGGCAAACCCCTACAAATCCATGCGTGGGCTTGACATTTGATAGGCATATCTTTATGCATTAATACCTTTATGTGGAATAGTGACTACCGTTTGTTGCGACATCCATTAGGTTTGAGTTAATGCAAAGTTTGTAAAGCGTGAATTGTACAACCTAAATGCAAACAAAGGACTTTTACTGTACACTCCACGTGGTGGTATATAAATAATTGTATATTGAATATTGTAAACTCACAATTGTAAAATATCAAGTTTATTTAAATTGTCTGTCTGATTGAATCAAAATTGTGAACAACTTTAGAAATAACTTCTAAGCATACTAATAAAACACATGTCATATCATACTAAATTGTGACTAACTTCATGAAGTCGGAGTCGGAGTCGTTTTAAATGCATGACAGCAAATATACTAAAAATGGCACACTTGCAATTTTTACTAAGTTGTGTCAGAGATATTCAGTTTGCTTGGTCTCTTATTACTGTTAAAGTTCTTGTTCACAAGCAGCTTAGATTGGTTAGCATAATTTTTAGATCCTTAAACTTATGGATTCCTAGTTCTTCTGAAAACTTGGTAGTTGAAGCTACCACTAGACCATCCTGTTTAAAAGTTGTTAAGTGTTGGAAATATATCCACATCATTGTAAACTGTGCTCAGGCATGTTTAATTACAATTCAATTATACCACCGTAGTTATCTTATGGAAGCTAATCGACAAATAGCTTTAGAATTCTGGTTACTAGTTTATTTGTTAGGACATATAGAACTTGTTTTTGCTACTGAAAAATACAAAGATCTTACGTATGTTATGAATACCTTGTACACTATCCCTGAAGTTTCATCTTCATTTATTATCAAATTATTTATGACTCACTTACTCCTGGGGTCACTAGCCATGCCAGTTTTGTATGCTGGTTTTATTGCTTCGACAAACTTTGAACCTATTACTGTTGGTCTATGCTCTATAGTTCAAGATAATTTGCTTCGCATTTTGATAAAAGTGCTTCTAAAACTATACCAGATTTGGAATTTTACAATGCTAGCTTGGTTTTCCTGTTTTGTTTTCTACAACGGCATGTTCTCCAGTTTTATATCAATTTGGGTTTTAACTTCATATTTCTACAAAGACTTACAACAGCAGAGAAAACATGCGCCATATAGCGTTATAACAAACTCACAACGTAAATACGCCCATCTTCAAATTTACACCGTTTTAATAAACGACTGCTTTCAGGACTTAGCCCTACAGTTTAAAACTGCAGCTATATTCTTAGCCATTATATTTGGAGATGTACTATTACGCCCTGTATTTCGAACCACGGCTTCATTTCAAGCAATTGCAGTTGGACTTTACATGCTTGCAATACTATACGTGTTTTTAGTTATCGGCTACTATTTCCCTGGAAAAGCTCATAAAATCAGCAAAACCATTTTAAAAACTTGGAACGAAATGTTAGTACTTTCAAGTGTAAATGCTACAAATAGTAGATACTCCACAAGATACAGTCGCTTAGTAACCAAAGCTAGACAAAGTCTTAAAATTCGATTTGGAAGTGTGAATTTTTACGAGGAAGGTACCACTTTGATAATTATTCACTTTATTTTAGAGAAAACTGCGACTTTACTTTTACTGTTGTAAGTGGCATTATTTGCAGATTGTTAAGATTTTGTGATATCTTTCAGTTAGATTGATATATTGATTGGTTAGTTTGTCCTACACTGAATTCTTCGCTAAGATTGTTTGCCCTTGTTTCGTATTAGCAAGAAGAATTGAAATAGCAAATATAAATCGCAGACAACTGCCCAGAGCGAAATTAGCTGTCCGTTTCGTGGAAAGCAAATCAGATTCCGATTTAGTTAAATACCCTAGCAGACAATTAGCTAAACCTACTAGTATAGTTGATTGGTGAACAAATAAGGTTAGTAATTACGTTTCACATAATTAGCTATTAATTTAAGTGTTCCGCACTTCAGCTTGCCTATTAATCCGTTCGTTTGCCTTTGGCAGCACAAGATGTCCAGTGGTGACTTTGTTGGAAAGAGTGACCTGCCCAGGGAAAATATGGAACTAGAAGAAAACAAACCGGAAGTTCCTTTTGAGGATCAACCGATGGAGATTGAAAAGGAGGGAGGTGTCTCTTCTAAAAATTTGGATGACAAGATCAGGACGTGTCCAGTGGATGATGAGCCCAAACCGGAAGTGAAAGCAGAGAATTCTGAAACAGGAGTAGGGACTCTGGAAACGGTTTGTTCTCCAATAATAACTGATCCGGGATGTTTTGTCATTGTCACTTAATTTTGGGAGTTTTCTTTGATTTTTAGAACGTTCCAAATTCAGCTACGCCTGCTGATGATGAACAAGAGAAACTGAAAAAACTACGAAGAATGGAACGGAATTTGGCACGACGGAACGCACAGCGTGACAATCGGGCCCTGTGTCTGTTTTGTGACAAAGTTCTGGATTTGGATTCCAGTGCTTCTTTGCAGACTGGCCTAACACCGTATCAGTGTAAAAGCTGTGAAGAACACTTTGGTGACCGACGTAACAGGTTGAAGCACAAGAACAAGGTGGAGGAGGAGAAAGTGGAAGGTGACCAGTCTACTTCCGCCAAGAATCCTGGTAAGCCAGAGAAAGTTAAGGAGAACGTGGACACCGATTCCAGTTCGGAGAAACCGGAAGTCAACCCGGTGCCAAAGGAAAAGCTTCGCAGCAAAGTGGCTCATCTAACAGAGTCTGGCCCTTACAATTGCAAGTTTTGTACGGAGAAATTTAAAACTCCAAAAGCCCTTGCTTTCCACAAGAAATCAAGTCATGCGGACCAAGTCAAACTGTATCGGTGTTCTGAATGTTCCAAAGTGTTCATTAATCAGAGCAATTTAGCAAGACATCAGAAGGGTTCTCATCAGCAAGCGGAAGCCTCTTCATCCAGTCATCCAACTCAATCGGGGAAACAAGACTCTGGGGAGAACAATGTGAAAGTCTCATTGAAAACGGAAATGAGCTTGGAGCAAATTATGGAGTGGCAGAAGAGAAAGCAGGAGGAGTATGAAGAGGACAATCGTCAATATCAGAAGAAGCTCACAAATTTTATTTGGAATATGAACAAACATGATAAAGGGTCGTAATCGTTCTAGATGTTCGTGAAATAACTATTTAACAAGTTATCAGATAACTTATCTTCTCAGTATTCAGTCTATATGATTTGTATGAGTTAACGAACAAAATTAAGTATCTTTATGAATAAAATGAAGCAATTGTAAAACTATAACGGTTTTATTTTGGAACATGATTTTACAAGCGAAAACAAGATATTTGCAGAAAAAACACAATAAACTATAGAATAAAAATTTCATCTATGGTGAGGGATTGTAATATTTTTTAAAATTGTTTTATTATTCATTCAATGAATTTCACTGCTTGATTAGCCTTACCTCATCAGCGTTGTAGTTACAGTTACAAGCAAGCATCAAGTTTATTTGACATTTAACAACTGTTAAGCAGCAGTTTAATAGTTTTTAAAGAAATCAAGCTTGCAAAAGACGATTTTTGCCTCTGTGTCTAAGGTTTCAAACAAATACCGAAAATAAAAACATTAATGTTCTAATAAGCCTTAGAATAGAATAGCCCAATAACGAAAATGAAATTTCAACCTTACAAGTATGCAATTTATTTGTTGGTTTGTCAATATGATGTCAACAAAGATATAAAGTTTTTCATGATACATTGTAATTACAAGCAATCTACAGAAAAATATGATATGATATTTTTGTTTTTAAGCCTTTTAAACTCAACAAGGTTAAGTCACGTAAAAACTCAATAATTCAACCATAAAATATTCACCTGAGATTGCTTAACTAAATGAAAACGTTTTCTTGAACTCTAAAATTCTTATTGGATTTTGACTAAAAATCCCTCAGCAAACTTATATGCTTGGTAGTAAACTGTATTTTAGACTTTCATTGACGTATTTTTGACGTTTTATTGACCTCGTCATTAAAAAATATATTATGTTTTCATAGTCTCTATTTAGGATGCGAACTGTACTGCGGTTGTGATACGAAAATAACCATAAAATAATCATTTCAATTAAAATGAAATGGAATAGATATGAAGCAACTAGTTTATATTAACGAAGAAACTTGTTTACTTGAATATAAGGGAGTTATCGTTATCACTAACTAAACTTAAACGTTTCATTTTCGAAGTTGCAGTTACCCGGGATTTTGTATCAACATATTGAAAGTTAGGATAAATACTCAGAACGTTTTCGGATCGCAAACATGTTGCTCAACCTGATAACGGCTAACGCGTTTGCTTCTCGATTTCCATTTTGGATAAGATACACAGCTACCACAGGACTTTATTGGGATAACCAAGAATGGAAATTTAAGAAAATTAATGGATACTGCTATTTGATTTGGTGCTCTACATATTATTGCGGATTAGTTTTTCTTGTGTTTTATTTCTGCGTAATAGTAGTTCACAACGCTGAAAATGTGTTATATCAAGATCATGAAAAAGAACTGAAGACGTTGGATTCTTATTCTGGTTTGTTGTCCACTTTCACAGCATTTTTGTTTTGGTTACTTATGTCCATTTCATTGTCATTTAACTCTGTAGTTGTGGAATATCGCGATGATATTGTATTTGCATTAAACCAGATAATTAACCTGGATTATACATTACATCTTTATAACCGTGTTCAGCGTAACCAAATAACCCAGAGTCAACATTTTATACATAGGGTGCATAGTTTAATTACTATTTTACTGTATTCCGTCCCAGCCATAGCTTTTACATTTGCTGTGTCCTTCTTTAATTCAGTGGACCCTATGCATCGACTTATTGTCGACACTTTGGAAATTAAGTTTTCATTTTCCTTTCCAATTGTTCTTCTGTTTCTTATTGATATATGGGCAGTTGTTGCAGGTTCTTCAATAGTTGTAACAGTTGTAATACTTTGTCTTATATACGAATATGTTGCAATATTTTGGCTAACGGCAGCCATGCCAGTAAGCAAAGTTAAGAATAGTCTATGCATTTGGGTAGTAGCAAAACTGGGACAACTAGCTGAGACAGATTTGATTTCAATTTATCGATCATTACAGATTCTAAATATATTGCTGCATGGTTGTATTGCAAAAGTGAGAATAGCATATCACGCAGCAGCATTAATGAGTTTAGTGGTTGTTTCTAGTTTTCTTTTGATTAAATTTTTTGAAATATTGAAGCAGGAAATTCACGTTTCTGGATTATCTCTTTTGGTAATATTAGTTGGAATTGTGTGTTTTTGTATAGTAACGTTTTTATTAGAATGTATATTTTTAGACAGTATTGACAAAAACTGGAAATCTTTCAAAAATTTTATATTAGTCTCTGCTCGCCGTAAAAGTGCAGTGTACAAGGCAGCAAGGTCGTTCAGATCGGTAAACGTCCCCTCGACATATCCATTTTTCAATCTGAACAAAAGTACATTTCTTGAGTGGATAGATATTGTGGTAAATAGTTTAGTAAGTTTATTAGTAACCTAACTTAAAATACCAAGAACCAAAATGTAAGGTAGATATTCTGTAAAACTATTGTAATCTATGTATACTATGAATAACATTATGTAATATATTCGAAAAAAAATATAATATTGAACATTCCATACCATTCATTGTGCTCACAATACAGCCTCAGCCAGCAAAACAAAAGTGCTTACTCACAAAGACGGCGGGCTATGGCTATGAAAAACATTATATTGGAAAGATGATGACAAATAAATTGTAAAATTAACTGGGTTATTCAGTGAAACTGGTATTTCTATGAAAATTGAAAAATTATATATTATCTGGAAGATATTAAACAGTTTATGTTGTATGTTTATACGTATAGGTATACAATTTCTGTAAAAACGGTCATAACAATAAATGATAATACTCCTACGTACTGGCATCATAGAAGAATAAACAAATAATCTTGTAATACATTGGGCTTTTGTGTATTGTATTCTTATATAATATGTAATCAATTTTATGTGTTGCAATGAAAGACGCTTATTAGCTATTATTATTTTTCACTAAACTAAACATACAAAACCTAAATGCCAAAATGTTTTGCGGCACGATTTATTTCTCTTGTTTGTTGCTACGGTTTCAAACTAATAATGTAAACATTTATTTTGAAACAAATTTACACAACTGTAAGGTTTAAGAATCAAGGTAAAATAAAGAAGGCATTTTAGTTGTCAACTGAAATGTAATCGGACAGTGATTTTTTAAACATGGTAAACGGAATTGAATTTTACATTTTTCTCACCCTTTTAATACTACAAACTGGTGCAGAAAAACCCAGTATAGTAAATTTTATCGGTTCACTTTCTGATCCTAATTTTTTGTCTGAAAACGTAACACTTTATCTAAATTTCGCAAATCAGCTCAATCAGTGCAACAGTAGTATCCCTGTGCTTGTAAGTTTAGATTTAGATAGTTTGATTGCTCCACGAGTGATAGGAAATCAAATACTTTTCAGACGAGACAAAATAGTATTCAGATATCATTCAACGGTGTCCGTTGTATTAACTGAATATCCATCCAACAGCATTAATCCTGATGTCCACATGCTTAGTTTGCAACAAGCATATCTTGGATTTTTACCATCTCATTCCACAGTGTTTGTGTATTTTACTTTTCACTCAAATTATCCTTTAATGAAATCGGCATATACTTTTCTTTCAACAACTCTGGTACTTTATTGTCAAAATACAGATAAATTTAGGGCTTATCTAATTCTTGATAGCCAACATCCGATAATACTTAAAAAACCAGATATAAGAATTTTGTTTACTAGACCACAAACTATTCAGCACAAATATTTTAGGAACTCCAACGGAATTAGTTTGCCTGTATTAGTACCAGATCTATTAAATTTCGAGCAAATACATGGTCCCTTAAACGACCTAATTACAACTTGCTTAAAAAGTAAGAAATTCAACCAAAATTGTAAGTCTGAAATTATTTCTACTCTGATCATCGCTAGTGAGCATAATTTTTCTGTGGCATTTTATAATGCCAGAAATATTATGAACCTTTACACGTTCCAAGTGATTAGTCGTTCACTGGCCCACACCACTGCTCACATAGTGACATGCCTAACGTTCGGCAGCTATGAAAAACTTCCTCCATTTGTCCAAAGTCAGTTTAAATTTTTCAGATTTGCTTGGGCCAATTGTATGTACTGCCGGCGTACTAAGGCTGTTAAGAGCATCAAATCAGAGTTTATTAACTGGTTATCACCACTTGACTTTACAGTTTGGATAGCAGTATTTGTACTTGTTGTAGCAAGTTTTATCATATTTACTCTGCCATGTAGAGAAACGACGAATTGTGAGATTGTGTTGGGTTTACGAAAAGTAATCCAGTGGATTGTTTTATTTTGCGGATTGTTTCTGAGTTGGTTTTACGAGAACGATTTGTTGAGCATGGTTACTGTACAGGAGTCTCAAATTGAGTTTAAAACAGTAAATGAGCTCATAGATAACATGTACAAAATATTTACAACTGCATCCCTTGGACAAAATCCGGAGGATGTATTAAAGCATGATTTTAAAATTTTGGGTCTAGAAAAACACCTTAACAAGGCAATTTACAAGACAAATCCAAATGAAACTTTTAACGATGGCGATCTTATGCGGAAAGTTAGCCAAGGCGAAAGAATTGCTACATTAGCTGAATCATGTAATCCTACAATACCGCATTTATTTCAAAATATGTATACAGTGGAGTTTAAAGACAAATTTGAGTGTTTAATTGTACCTCAGAAAGTTTTACCTCGTTATCAGCACTGGAAAATTAATACTGCGAATAGAAGGTTGATCTTCATAACTATTCAAAGAACTATAGAGTCTGGCTTATTTTTTAAATGGGATGAATGGGCCAATTGGGAGCATCTACTACCATATCAAAGAATGAATGAAGAAATTACACAAACTATTGACCCTGATTATATTACGTGGAAAAAGATGTGTGTTGTAGTTATTGTGTGCGCGTTGTTTGCAGTTATTGCAGTTTTCATATTTCTGATTGAATATAAAAAAGCTTACAAAGACAAAGTGCTACTTTATTAGTGCAGGAGCACATACTTAAAAAGTGGAATGAATAGGCAAAAGTTATTGATCCTGACTATGTAAGAGATAAATGAGGTGATACTTAAAGATCGAGTATTTTGACAACTAGTGCAGCTCTGACATTTATTAGTGAAAATACTCATGTAGTTCAATAGCTTTTTAAAACAATTAGATTTTGTCTCAAAGTTATCACGTGAAGATCCCACAACATTTTCGGTGTTTAGCTTTGTGGTGGCGTGACGGTGAGCAGAGAAATATTTTGGAGTACTCTGCGATTAGCTTAATAACATAATTTGTTAATAAAAAATCTCATTAATGTGCACTCAAAGTATCATCAATCATTTTTTGTGGCAACAAATAATGCATTATCATGTTGACACTACCCTTTTGATTTGATAAGAATGGCGTAAATTTAAGTGCAAAAACACTATGTACAGCCTCGTGCCATGCCACTTTACTTTCATTATATAACATATACTTTTATGTCAAAATATAGCTTTAAAAACCTATTGAATGTTTGAATGAAAATGTTTACTCGATTATTGTGCGATTTCAAAACTGTTTGAAAACTACATCTCGTATTTTGCAGTCTTACTTGCATTTTCAATAATTCAATTTATAAGATTAAGTAACATTAATATCTGGGCGGTGTGAATATTGACTCATCCGAGTCTGTTTTCCTTGTTGCCTCCTTTTCAAAATACACACGATTACTTGGAAGAGATACGGCAGTTTCTGGAGTAGTAGGTTGCTGTATTTTTGTAGACGTTATAACCGTTACTGCAGAATTCCCAGTATCTCCCTTCTCATGTTGATGACGAAAATGTTGTTGTGGTGACATTTCAATTGAATATACTTGTTGTTGCTGAGAATTGTTCATGTAGGATTGTGAATCGTATCCTTGCTGGGAAATTGTTGTAATGGTCTCTGGATCTAAAATTCAGATTTGAAGTCTTTAATTGACATAATTGCATAATTGATAAATTTAAAAACATACTCCACTTACGAGCAACGACTACAATATTTGTAGTTCTCTTGCTTCGATATTTTCGACAGTGTCTGCAAACACAGCACATTAAAAACAAAACTGTGGCCAAGCCAACAAAAATGAAAATTCCTAGGGCGGTCCCACCAAAATGACAGTGGCAACCAGAGTCATGTCTGTGTACTTCTTCACATTGGTCTTTATGGTACTTATCGGGAATACTTTTGCAATCTCTAGAAAATTCAATCAAAAAGTATTAAACAGTGTAAATAAATAGGAAAACGAAACCGTTGAACACTTACGTATGACAATATTTTTCACAATGCGGATGTCTTCGACTCTGGCCTGGCTTATCTTCGGCTAGGGTTGGGACTAGGAAACATACTAAACATATCAAACTAAAGAGAAATCCCAACCCTACGGAGTTGTTCATTGTGACGTCCTAGAAACTTGGCTGGCTTATTCTAAATAAATTTCATAAAAAATTGAGAGAGTGGCACTTTTTGTTCAACAAATTACCAACTGAATGAAGCGCTCTGATTTTTCAATTAAATCACTAAACTTATCAAGTGCTCAAAACCAAAGATATGAAATCAGCAGGTGTGCGAGGGTGTGAGTGTTATCAAAACTTGACATTAATGAATGGTTATCAATCAAAATCAAAGTTGTGCAACGGTTGTGTGTATTGTCTTTTTGTCGGAAATGCTTATGAAGGCTGGACATATTTGCTTGAGGAGATACTTATTTCGACAATTGCATGATGACCTTTATAAGTCTCTCTGATAAGTATAACTCAGTTCAATCTCTTACATAGCATTTCATCCTTCGTGATAAGTAGTATAAGCACAAAAATGCATGTGCTGCTCGAAAATGCTTTGTTACTTAAACTTTATGCATAAAATATAAAAGTTAAAACATTCTATCTACTACGTATGGCTTACGAAAGATTTGTTTTTTTCAAATTATTGTTCAAATGTTGTACATACGGCTGAGTTTTTAATTATCAAATTTAAGTACCTATTACTCTGTTGCATATCTTTATGAACACCCCAGTTTAGTAGGATAACGCCTGTGCAAATGATTAATTTTAAACGCTAACGCCAAGCATTAGACAGAGCGCCCAAAATAATGGTATTTACGAAAGAAAATGAAAATTTCCATGTACGTATACGAAAATATTCACCAAAAACCATTTTTTGGGTGTTGCAAAACTTTATGAACAGAACCAGAAGCGGAGCATTTTAAAGGATTTTCTTCGGAATTTTAAAGTAAGTTGTGATGAAAAGTACCTGAATATCAATTTAAAGTGTATTTTAGTTAAAATTTGTACAATTTGCTGTTTTTTATTGTGATGATAAGCCAAACTTATCATGAGATGATAAGGGAGGGGAATACCCAAGCCTTGGCGTGAACAGGTGCTACATGTGGTCATAATTTTTTTGGTATTTGAACAAAATTAGTTGGTTTTACTAGAAAACTAACTAATTTCCTTCAAAAACCAGAAAATTGCTAACAAGTGGACAAGGAAGGGTGACTGGGAAAGGCATACCCATGCGAACATTAGCAGATCCAAGTTGCTTCCAGCATAAATTTTGCATAATATTTCAAAAATTTGGGAGGATTTAATCTTTGGAGTGTTTTAACAAGCTCCCAGCATTGTTTTGAAGATATTACATCGGTAACTTTATAGAAAACGAAGACAGTACTGGTAGTCAATGCGGTGCAACGTACCCCGCAAAACGCGTGGATCATGGAGCACTCGAACACAGATAAAATGGCTGCTTGGAAGATGAAGTACTTGTACCAGACCAATCGTGCAAGTGTTAAAACATGTAATTGGAAAATCCTATATGTGTAATTCACTTTCCAGCAGCCATTTTTAACTGTGTTTGAGTGCTCCATGATCCACGCGTTTTGCGGGGTAAGTTGTATCACTTTGTGTACCAGTACTGTCTTCGTTTTCTATAAAGTAACCGATGTAATTTCTTCAAAACAATGCTGGGAGCTTGTTAAAACACTCCAAAGATTAAATCCTCCCAAATTTGTGAAATATCATGCAAAATTGATGCTGGAAGCAACTTGGATCTGCTATTGTTTGCATGGGCATGCCTTACCCAGTCACCCTTCCTTGTCCAGTTGTTAGCATTTTTCTTGTTTTTGAAGGAAATTAGTGAGTTTTCTAGTAAAACTAATTAATTTTTTACGAATATCAAAATATTTATGACATATGTAGCACCAGGTGCTACATGTTTGCGCAAAAATACCCTCCCTGATCATATCATGATAAGTTCGGCTTATCATCACAATAAGAAACAGCAAATTGTACAAATTTTAACTAAAATACACTTTAAATTGATATTCAGGTACTTTTGATTACAACTTACTTGAAAATCCCGAAGAAAATCCTTTAAAATGCTCTACTTCTGGTTTTGTTCATAAAGTTTTGCAACACCCAAAAAATGGTTTTTTGTGAATATTTTCGTATACGTACATTGGGATTTTCATTTTCCTTCGTAAATACCATTATTTTGGGCGCTCTGTCTAATGCTTGGCGTTAGCGTTTAAAATTAATCATTTGCACAAGCGTTATCCTACTAAACTGGGGTGTTCATAAAGTTATGCAACAGAGTTTATATTGTCTATTTTACTTACAGTAACGATGAATTGAAATCTTACATGTTGTATCACTAATCAGTCAAGATGTCATAAATATAAGGGACATAAAATATTTAATTAAAATATGATAACATCTTTTTAAATGATGTACTGTAGTGTTTTTTGTTTATTATAAAATGATCTAACAGGAAATTACAAGCAATAAAATACACGTTTTATCGGTCATCTTAATAAAAGATAAAACAAACATGACATGCAAACTGGAATAGTTGATTAAAGGCGTAGGTTTTATCTATTATATCAGAAAGCGCACAGTTACGCACGAAGGACCTTTCATTCTCCCACTTTCAACTAGTCAGTACCTATGATAGATTTCAAGCCTTAAAATCATGTTGGTTATTACCGGACTACTGGATCAAGTTATATATCTAATAAGACACACTCAAAAGTTCTGTCTAATTCCATTTTCTTGTCCAATTCAACCAATAGACGCCCCAGTTTCCACTTACGAATATAAATTTCAACCCAATTCAAACTTGTTCAAAAACCATTGGAAAATACAAAGTTTAATGTGCGCATCAGTTATTTCCATTATAATTTACCGATACACTTTTCTAAATTCAAGTTTTATTGCACACGCATTTGAATTTTGGAAGTTACAGAACTTTTTGTTCATGTGGTGGTTTGCATGGCTTTACAACCAAAATTCAAAACAGTTGTCAACGTTTTATAATGCCGAGATTCTACTTGAAGAGCAATATTTTGGAGGACATGAAATCAAAGAACAAAAAAAGTTACTTAGAGAAACCACAAAACGCAGTTCTAGACTGGTTGCCTTAGTTGTCAGACTTTTATCAGTTGCAATTACAATGCACAGCGTATTCATGGGGCTTTCCGAGATTGCCCTTACTTCAGCACCTTGGATTATTATTCCGCAGAATTGGATAGAAAGTTGCGACCAAGGTGCTATCATGTATATTTTTAAGCTGTGCTTAGGGTCTATATATGTTCACTCCATTTGGAGACTTTGCGTAAACCAACATCTTTACAATTCGTGCGTTCAACTAATCATTTCACAGTTTTGTCTTTCAGTGTGGATAACTTTTGTAAAAATTTTGATTAACGCGGATGCTTATGACGTTGAAAGAATTATTCCAACATACAGAAGGATACAAATACTTTGCCAGAGCTATAATGGAACAAATAAACTAACATTTGTTCTTGCGTACGTGTTAATACCACCTATTAACTTTATACTAGCAAGTTACATGATGATATCACGTTGGTCAGAGTTAAATTGGCTAACTATTGCTCTATTTATTAATGCTGTTAGCGTATCAACTTCTGTAATTCTACTTAGCTTTCACTATGCAGCGCAATTGTGGTCAGAGTCAGGAAAGATGTCTAATATTTGGGCAATGGCTTGCTGCACTATGGCTAGTAAAGCTAAAAATAAGTTTGCATGTACAAAAATTATTAAAAAGTATCAATATACATTACAATCACAAAAAGTGTACTTCTTCAATAGCAACTTTTTTGAAAATAGTACGCCTCTAGTTATTTTGAACTTTTCACTCACACTCTCCTTAAATTTGGTGTTATTAAGAATTTAATAAAACAATGTGTATAAACATTAGGGACTAGTTTCACTTATCCAATGATTGATAGCAAAAAAACAGCATAGCATATATGGCCGCAAAATACTAAACTTCTTAGTAAAGCAGGTAAAGCATACTAGTGATCAAGAGCTTAAACATAGAAAAAATTACGAAGCAAAAGAATGTTCACTAATGTAACTTTAGTTAAACTTAACATAATTTTATACGTAAGAAAAAATAAAGTAATGCTAATATATCCTGATTTTTTCTTGGTACCATACATTTCATTATAGCTGCAAACTCCAAATGCCGGTGAATTGTTGCACATTCCTACGTACACTTATGTTATTACTGTTTCATGAAAATAAATACACCAAAACATATTTTGTAATTTCGGAAATGGACATTTTATACCAAATAAATGTATGATTGATTTGATTTCAGTTGCAGACTTCAATTTCATAGAACAGAAATCATACAGAGACCATGCCAACACAAGAAATCCATATAACTCGGGTTACAATACTATAATGCTACATACTAAAATTGAAGAAAACAGCAAATTTTAAATACAAAGTGTAGGTATTCCACGGCAATGCTACTAAGATTTTATACGATTGTATGAATCAATAAGATTTTATAAACATTTTATTTTTCATCAGCTATACCAGCTTCATGTTAGTTAATAATACTTCCTATCTTGTTAGCTGATTCGTTTGTATAAAGTGTTGTACATCATAATACAAAAGTTTAATTAACAAAACAAGGTCAATTCGTAATAACATGACATCATATAATATGTTTCTTATATCTTTTATTTAAAATGTTATATACAATTCATTAATACCATTGAAACTGCTTAATAAAGGCTTTCTACTGAAACAAGCTGTGCATTTAAATATGCTGGTTAGGCTATGAAAATTATTAGACAAGAATCTTCAAAAGATTATATTAGGTCATTGAAATTATCAGTACGGATTATTAAAACTGTCGTTAATGATGGCTTTGCATAATATACTAGAGTAAAATATATTTATTATTAGTCATTAAAGTTGTTAATGTGACGTTCCACATTTTTTGGAAATTTTCACATTTGGGTGTATACATATTTACCAGAAAATCCCAAAATTTCATAACATTTTATTCTAATTTACCAAAATGGTTGAATTTTAATAACGCGTGCTTGGCAATAGCAATTTTATTTAGGCATTGATATATGACCTTTGATTTTTTGTTTTGTTATTAGAACAATTGGATATATTGAATATACCAATATAAATAAATAAAACCCAATTAGAGTTACTTTTAATAGAGACAAGTATTCATTTATTTCACGGTTTATATACTTAGTTTATGGATATAAACATAAGCCAACTTGCCATTAAGTCTACCATTAGCAAACAACTCTACATTTTTAGCTTTTTGCGTGACAAGACTAAGACATATCCAACCAAATCATTTATTTACCAAGCATAGCAGTTGGCACGGAAATAATCTTAATTCTGGTTTAGTATAAAAATATACCTTATGTTTCTAAATACTTATTTTTGAGCTTTTCAAAAATAGTAAAATTTTGTGCTGAAATAGACCTTCACATATGCAGTGCCCTTGTCAGCTTCTAACGTTGTGATAGATGAAGGGAAGCAACTATTAAGCATCACTAAAAGTAGAAATTTGATTTTTCAAAAAATGTACGTTTCCAGACACATCCGGTTTTTGGTTTGGTCTTTTATTTCTATACTGTCACTAGAAACTGTAATATATAATTTTGATGTTTTTGCAAATAAATCTAACACAAAGTATAGTTCTAGAAGCAAGCAACAAAACATTTATCACTTAGTTAAGCAGGATCAACAACAATCAAAATATCTTAATGAACATCAAACCAGTTTACTTTCAATTTTGGTGTCAACTTTAGAACATAAGAATTGTTTTATATTAATTGATAATTATTTGAATGCTAACATTCCTGGAGGTATGGTTAATCCTATACTGCTACGAAAGGCAACTGTTACATTTCTAAAGAAAGGTGCCTCTGCTAGACATACTTCAAATATATTGGCTTGGATACCTTCCAATATAGTGAGTAAAAATGAATCAGTGCATGGTATATCTTATACAAATTGCACGAATATCTTAACAGAGCACTATCAAATGTGCTACGTTGAGTTCAATTTTTGTTCCTTAAGCATGAAAACAAAACCATGGAACTGCGAGATGCAAGTTTCTATATTTATTCCCTCCTTTGCAAAGGAAAAAACTGCAAAATCTCATTTACCAAGTCCCAAAATCTTTGGATATTATAATAAACCGTACGAAAATAAGTTCCAATATCCTACTGATATACCTACAATTCATGTGGTTTTCACGGAATCTCATATCACCACCGAAAGTCCCGAGCTGTTGTGGCTTACGCAAATATCAACAAAACGCATAAAGCAGTTATTTTCACACAACATTTTATGGTTGTACTACGCCACAGCAAACCTGGAGGAATTGCAGGTGTTTTGCAGCAACTGCAAGTCGTTCCAACAACTGTTGCTTGTTCATAGCATAAATGAAATTGTCAATATTAATCTTGCTTTCTCCACAATGGTCTGGTTTGAAATTAGGGGACAGGACAATTTTGGTAGGGACAAATTGCTATTTTTAAATCAGATGCAATTATGTCAATACAACACAAAAGATTTGTGTATTTTGATAAAAGCAGCGATGCTTCGGAGTTACAAGCGAGAGCTTACGCACATACATGGGCTAGCATTTTCAAAAACTACACGTACATAGTAGAGCTTGGCTACTGCACAAATGGAAAATTGATGAGAGCAAATACTGATTTTGTGGATGTCTCGCATGTCATTACTTTTTGGCAGGAAACTCATGTAGCAGCAATTCCAACTGAAACTTTTCAATTTTCTTTTGCCATTGTGGATACTATTAATAGCATTAAATTTATTAGCTGTGGAGCCACCACATTGGAAGGATTTGGATTTCATGAGCTAATCAATGTATTTGATACAAACGTATGGTTACTGATTGGGCTACTTTTCTTTACTCATGTGTCCATCTTGAAGTTGATAAATTCATACAAACATAATACAATATATCGTCGAATTGAAGCTGCAATCAGGCTATATTTAGAGCAAAATGACCGGGAAGCAGTGATACAGTATGAGCTAACAACAAATTTTTTGCTAGTTGTGTTTTCATCAATGATTGCTCTATTGAGCAATGCCTGGAGAAATGATAATGTGTATAATATGGTTATACCTTTAAAACCGCTAGCAATAGAAACGTTTGATCATTTGGTTGAGTCAAGCTTTCAAATCTATGCAAGGTCAACATACTTAGACATAAATTATGACGCATTTCAAAACGAGAATTTGCTTAGTAACTGGAATGTCAGTGGACATGTAATCGAGCAGAATGAAATGGAAGGAAGTTTACGCTCAGAGCTAGTAGAATTACTTCAGGTTGATGATCATGGAGAATTTCTTCATAAAAATAAGCAAACAACAAAATTGCTTCAAATGTCATCGCTTCATCCAAAACTGCTTCTTCTTCTCAAAAACTCGATAAGGAATGCTATCGACCATGCCAAAAAGTTATTTGGCAATGATAAGTGGCAAGATAATTTGCACTATGATCGACAATACTATTACAAACAATTCTGGGAAGACGAAAACAAGCTGCTTTGGAAGCACTTGCAAATGTGTAATAAAACCGCACTGGTAATACCAGGACATATGAGTGCAAAATATTACAAACAGTTAATTGAAATGGGTGTGTATCCTGGAATGGTTCATCATGGGAAGAAAAAAGAATTGTTGAGCATATATCAAGCATTCCTAATTCAAGGGAATGTTGCACCAAGTGTAATCAGCAGAATAAAGAATATAGCAGAGTCTGGTGTAATAAACTGGTGGAATGGTTACATTGAAAAATTTAAATCATACAAGGAAACTGTTGGTAAACCACCACCTGAGAAACCCACCATGGGTGGACACGTGCTGGTAATATTTGTTTTGCTGTGGATTGGCCACTTACTCTCAGTATCAACATTTGTATTAGAGATAGCTAGTTGCTGTAGTTCTAAGACAATTCAATTTAAAAGATAAATGTTTTGCTTAAAATTAGCATAGCGTGAAAATCAATTTTATTTGAAGTTTACCACAGTTAATGTTCTAACATAAGTATCAATATCGATTAAATGCTCACATGTGAATGTCATCGTATTGATTTTGAAGTTTAAAATAAACACTTCGATTTTCCTACATTCCTGCAAACCACTTGATCCAGCATATTACATGTTTGTTCACATAGTTATTGCCATGCTGTAAAATAAAAGATTCATAAAATAAAACTGTTTTTCTTCAAAATTTGCAACAATTGTTTTCATCATTTTTATAAACAAACCAGTTTTGAAAGTTCAGAATTGAAATCAGATTAAAATCAGATTGAAATCACTTTTAAAATCTGGTTAGCAAGTAAACCGGTTTGATTTAAATTCGATTTTTTATTTGGCACCCATATAAATTATCTGTTGTGTTTTGACGGATTTCATGATAGGTGATAAAATCATCTAAAACATAAGTATAGACTAGTAAGCATTTTCTTTTAAAAACAAACACTTTTCTGGAAACTGTATGTAATTATCTTCCTATTTATTTTGTGTTCGAAAAACAACTCCTACATACCAGATTTTACACTTTTTGCTGTTTATGTGTGCATCAGTGTAGTTATTATGGGACCGTTTAGCTTGTGTTTTGTTGTAGGTTTATTGGTACTTTCTCAAAGGACAGTTGCCACAGTACAGTTCACTCCAATGTTCTTGAAGGATTACGTAGGAAATACTGACAAAGATGTTAGCACATTACGTGATATGATTCAGTATGAAAGCTCTGCAATTGAACAAAGGCAAATTCAAATAAAATTACTCATCAATCTTATAAAATCATTAGGTTCTACCAATTGCTATTTACTTCTTGACAATTTCTATCGATTAAATATTGACACCATTAAAGAGTATCCATACATAGTTAGACAATTAGTTCCGGGAGTCCTTATTGCAAAAGAGTCTGTAAAGTTTTTATTGTGGCTACCAACAAATCAGCAAAACAGTAGTGAAACAATTCTACCAATTAAAGGATCTCCTTGTCTAGATATAATATCCGACAAAGGCTGTTTTGTTGAGCTCAATTATACTAGACAATCCACAAAACAACGACCTTGGAATTGTGAAGTTCAAATAACCATATTTGCACCTAACCGGGAAATAATTAAGCGACTGCCATATCCTCGAATATTTAATTGGAATAGCAAATCAAGTCAAACCAGAGACGCGTTTTTACAAAGCTCTTCTCCTTTACGAATTATACTTTCTGAAAATCGCTTTGAGAAAAACGACTCTCGACTGCAATGGATATGGAAAGTTATTAATTTTGGTGGAGCAATTACTGATCAAGTGCTTGTCTCTTTCTTTCAAATGCAATGCCAATCTACTGTCATCCAATGTATTTGTCGGCATTGCCATCCTACGAGATTAGTTATGATACAAAATGAATTCTTGCCATCTCTTATATCAAATTATTCAATGAAAACGAAAATGGAACTTGGCAACGGTCAGCAAAACCTCTACGTTTTACTGGTAGAGATATTTGATTCTAAGAACCCAGAGTTTAGGAAACACATGTTACTTTGCAAAAATAATTTAAAGAATTCCCTATTAATGCAATTCAGTTCATCATTGGATAACTTTGCTCACGCGTATGTAAACATATGGCAATCAGTGTTACAAAACTTTACTTATGATATAATTCCCGAAAAGTTAACATGTATCAATGGAAAGGTAGTTAGTTTTCAAAAACAGAGTCATTTGCCGAACCTAAAGCTACAAGGTATTGAGTACATGGGACATGCTCCACAAAAATATGGGTTTCAAATGAGTGACACATTGAGCAGTTTAAAATTTATAAGTTGTGGGCAATCGTTTAAAGAGCGATTTGCATTTATCAAGCTGATTGATGTATTTGACGCGTATACTTGGATTTGTACAGTTTTGACAATAGTCGTACTAGCTATATTTTTACACAGTTTAAAATCCTTTACACATAGTTCATTAGATAGATCGCTGGAAGGACTACTTAGGATAATGTTGGAACAAGGGGAAATCAAGCATAAAGTAGTATTTAGAGTGAGAATTGTAATAGTTGGTTATTCAATGGCGGCTACTGTTTTAAGTAATGCTTGGAGATATGACAACGTCTACAGCATGATTATGCCAATCAAACTGATCTTGCCGGAAACATTAGAAGACTTAAACAATTATAATTTCACAATATTTACAAGAGCTTCAAAAGTTGTCTTTTTTCCAGGACAAGCTAATATATCGCAGGTAAACTTGGAAAATTGGTTTAAAAGTAGCCATTATGTCGGACATTCTAATATTGCAGCTTTTGTACGTTCTGCTGCTTCCGAGTTTGATTCTGAAAACAAATTGAACCAGATGCTTAGACAAATCTCAAGTCTACATCCACTTGTGTCGGATAATCTAAAATATTCTATTTTGAGTACCAGGAATTTATCGTCACAAGGTTCACGTGTATGGGAAAGTGAAGTTATGAATTTATATTACAAATATGAAGACGAAACGTTACTAAAACATTTGAAAAGATGTAACAAGTCAGCAATTGTAGTGCCAGGTCATAAAAGTCTAGAGTACTGGAAAAAGTTGCAAAGAGACCAAGTTCCTCAAAATATGCTCAACTTTGGCAGAGAATTTTACTATCAGTCATACAGAGGAATAACAATAAGTGGGAATATTCCCTCCTATTTAGTAACAAGAATAAAATCAGTTGAGCAGTCAGGGTTGGTGCAATGGTGGTCGAAATACATTGAAACCATCGTAGGACTAAAAAGGGATGACCATGAACCGTTACCCGAGAAAGCCACAATGTACGGTCATGTGCTAATTATATTTGTTGTCCTATTTTTTGGACTTGTATTTTCTATTTCTTGGTTTTGCATAGAAATTTGTACAAATAGTGTGTTAACATATGTATCAAGTTGTAGGTTACCAAGTATCTTAAAGCGTTCAAAGAAAACTACTTTAAATTGGAATTGCAAAGCAAGAAAATTTAGTCCTGTGTTTGTGCGCATAAAACCACGACCGCACACATCTATGCATAACTGAAACGTCAAGCATTTTTGCAGTTTTGCTTCTACAATTTCTTTTTTAAATACATTTAAGAAATACTATAGTGTTTGTTTTTGAAGTTTTCATTGAAGTGGAGCATGTAAAAAATTGTTACCTAAATAAACAAATAAGTGCGTTTGATAAAATACAAATGTGCGAGACATCATGCGTAATAAGTGTACTTGCAAAAATAATGCTAAAAATCCACCAACTTGCCAACTTAATTCAATGGATGTGTAGAATGAATACACTAGTTTAAAATATACCAAAATATCAAGACAAGAGGACGTGATATTGCATGAAAATACCACAATTGCAGGTTTGAGTTGAAACACATTGACTGCAACACAACAAGCTGGATTTTTCTTAGTATCTGTTTAGCTATAAAAAACGAATCACATTATCTTCGTCTCTTAAAAGGTTGTAAAACGACAAAGGCACAAGGCCCATGCTTCTTTGGAAGTAAGCGGTTTAGACTTATGCAGCTGGTGAGCGTGTCAAGTAAGTCAAATAAAACGCAACGGGAAGTTGCATAAATGTTTTAAAAGATCTTTGAATTAATATATTTTAAGGGTCTTTTATTTTGTAGCATATATTAATAAAAAGAAATGTAACTCAAACCATGCAACTTTTTTGCTACGGAATAAAACTGCCATTTTTGTAGAAAGTTTAAATTTAAACTAATTCTGCTTAAAAATACTTTTAAAAATTCGTAATAAGTTCGTGGAAACCAGGCGAGAGTTTTAATGTGCTGTCCAAACTCGAACGTGAGGCAACGTTTCATATGTAAAATAGTATGTAGGTATAAACAGAAGCAGTACAATTTTACGGAAGAAACTTTTACCATCCTTTTGTCATTTTTTTCTACAGCTACTCCAATCGCTAGTGTCACTGTCCGTTCATTTAAAATAACTTCGAACTTCTGTTTTTGCTGAAATGCTTATTAGAATGAGATCCTTTTTTATATAAACTAGCTTAACTCTTAAGTACTACTTCACTGAAAACAATGAAGACCAGAAGCAACTCGAAAATGGAAAAGCAAACAAACAACGACGAGTCATTTAATAATGCTGACCGAGTGTACAAGTCCGTCACTTAAATGTGTAATATGAGTAGTCTACGTAATTTCCAGTATTGGCTGTTTGAAGGTACATAGAAACAAAACTCAAAATAGAAACTCTTTACGCATTGGCCATGTACAAAACATTTTCACCAACTTAGGACAACTAGGCAATATGCTAAAAACGCAAAACAGCATCTAACTAAAAAGCCAAAAAAAAACTAAATGCAAACGCAAAACATTATTTGAGTTTTTAATGCATTTTATTTATTACAGTCAAATGCCGTGATTTTACATACATAGTATAGGTATATCTTAATTCAAGATGTATGCCTGCAGCTGTATTTACAAATTACTTTAATTTACAATGTATATTTGTTTAGTTTTCTCAAGTATGTTCTTCAGTTGAGATGATTTTCATATAGTGTAAGTTTTGTGTTTGCAGATACATTTATTACACAACGAGAAATCAAAGCAATCTTGACTTGTTAAAAGATAAGAGAAAACAAAATACGACTTGGTAATACAAATTATAACATAGCAAAATACAAACAGGGTATAATTTGTTTCATAGTATTTTTACCTGTACCACAGGTTTCATAAAACTGTGCAACTTCTTATGTTCACGCATAAAGATCTCCAAGTTTTTATCAAAGAGATCTATCAAAGAGCAATGTGTATGCTTATTGATGAACATGTCCCTCCGCTGTAGAGGATATTCTATTGAAAACCGTTTGATATGTTATAACAAAATCAACATTATTTTTATACCATGGAGTGGGAAGCAAACTCGCAAAAATATTTGCAACACAGTTTTTGTAATGTTGGAAGCACGTCTTGTTGTTACATACCCTGTTTCAGATTCAGGCATTTTATTTTGTGGTCTTTGTCAAAGTCAAAAATGTCTTTTCCATACAATAGCATACAAAACGCATGTATTCAGCAGAAATTGCCAAGCTCCTGAATTAGGTCAACATTAGAGTTGATTAAAAACGTAGGAATATGAATGCTCAGGTATGACCGAACCAGGTATATTTTAAACCGAATGTAATGCAATTCAGAAAAACTGCTTGTCAGTCAATAAAGGTTACATAACACCTATATATTACCGTATTGGACGTTGGGCACTAAAGAAATATTTGAACAAACGTAATTCGTATAAGATATTTGCATGAAATACGGTGGTTAAGGACGGTGGTATAAAATCAAAAACCTTACCTGACCGCAAAAAATGTCTTTCCTTGTTTTAATTTATTCTGCAGAATGTAACATTCTCTTGTCTGCTATATCAGAAACTACTATACTACTAAAATCACCACTTTACTAGAATATGTAAGAATACAATACTTAAAAACTTATTAGTCCATTAAATTTACCCGTTTATTCGTGCAACATAGCTATTAGTAAAATGTGTATCCTAATTGGTTTCAGTGTTCATAAAAACCTTCTATTGTGCAAAACTTTTCTACCTTAAAAATTATTTTGCTGTATAACGAGCTTGGTTGTGACTTAATATCAAAACTACAACCAAACCGAAGAAACCGAAGAGTTTTTCAAATTTCCTTCTACAATAAACTAAATCCGAAGCTGAAACTATGTTATAGATTCTAGCCAATTTCAAAAACGTTAAAAGTTAGGTTTCATGATTGCAAACTCAATAAAATATGCACATGGTATCCTAAAATATATTTTTTCGTTGAAATAAACATCATGTTCTATACACACATTACTATATACAGTGTTGGGGAATGCGAGAAAACTACCCGTCTTCAATTCCTCCGGATATTACTGCCTCGGTGAAAAATATGCGTATATTTTCTAGCCTGAATCTACAAATAAGCTGTGCCGCAATCTCCTCAGAGCTATCAAAATTTTACCACTAAGTCTATCTAAGGTCTTCTACTATCAATCAATTTGACGAGAATTACACTTAAAATAAACCTTCACCGACATCAACAGCAATTTAACAATATTAACAACTAACTAATTTATTTAACTGTTCAATTAACTCTCAAAAACTACAATTTGTACAACAGTTAACTTTCGATCTCATACGACCGCTACGCTACTGCTACAATTTTGAAAAAGTGAGAATGAGCTACTAACAATCCGCTGCTGCTGTTGACGTTGACTTGACCTTTGACGAAAAACGACGGCAATCACGACGACGACGAGAAAGTAGAAACGGCCAATCAGAAGTGGGTGCATTTGATCTCGTTGCAGTTGACGCAAAGTTCATTGCAGCAGACGAATACGTTAAAAGCACGCAGACAAAAAATATACACATATTTTTTCTTATGACTAAATGCACGCAGGCATTACATTATACTAATTTGACATATTATTACTAAACTTGGTAATTGTTCACAATTCCCAACATACAGTACTACCATAGTATAATATGCTTATATATAATATATCTTATAACAATACATACATTATACTAGTTATACGAAGTTTCCAAGAGAAATAATTGGAATTTTTGGTATGGGCTTTTAAGCTCTGTAGAAATACCCTGTTTTTCAAGAAAGAGCTGAAATTACATTGGATTTATAAATCAAAATCAGACCGAATCTAGCAAGATCAAAATGCAACAAGTTTGTTTATTTGATCTATCGATGGCATTTCTATACTTGGCTCTCCATACATACAATGGGAAGGTTGCTTTCTCTTCTTACTTCCTCCCGCAATATCCAAACCGTTTCAGGCAAATCCTCATTTTCTATTGTAACTCGGACTGTTGTAAGACGACTAATTTCTCCTTCAGAACGTACACCCTCTTTCCGGTTGCGTTGGTGCTTGCTCTTTGCAATATTGACTAGGTTTGGATACCCTCCATCAGAAGAGGAAATAGTAGTATGATCCACAGCTCTCCAATTACATAGCACTGCTTTCCCTTCCAATAGCAGAAGTGACAATAATGGATTCAATAAGAAGTATAAAACACCACCGAAAGATAAACTGAACCCATAGATCCTCCAGAAGAGACTTGCCTCCATTGATGTTCTTAGCTCATCAAAACGTGGAAAGCGCGTAAAAACTCGTCGAATAAACACAAGAGCTCCCATAGGAACTGATAGCAAGACAAAGGAAATAAAATGAAAATAAATCAAACGGATACCTTTTAGCTTGCGTGCCATTCTCTCGCCAGGAAATCCCTAATAAAATATTGAAGCATACGTTTCAAATTTATTTGCGAACATTTTTCAGAAGTATGAAATTTAATAAAAACTGGAATTACCGAAGCTTGGAGTAGGCGCTTTAAATAGGAACGAATTTTGCACACAGCTAGAATTTGTCATGATTATAAAAATTTCAATAAAACAAGCTTATGCAATTTACCTAAAATATTTCTATAAGAATTACCGTAGAGCATGTACAACGCAACAGCAACATTAAGTATGAAAAATCTACTCAATTCATATATGAGTGTTGCTGAGTGATGTCCAAACAAATCATCCTATAAAAAGTATAATATGTTCTCACTTGATGTATCATTTTAGCATTGATTGTCTTGTTTATTACCAACTTGTTTTACCGGTTTGCAATTTCCTGTGTAGTTTGTATCATTCAGGGCAGCATCTCCCATCGCTTCTAAATAGTCGGTTAGTGGTACCGTAGTGAAAGCCGATGGTATACTAGTTATCATAGAGCCAATCCATATAGTGGAAACTGTTTGGCAGAAGCGGTAAGACGAGTCATTTTTTCGTAGGGAATGTAGTCGCTCGTGGGCGATGGCAAAGACGTTTGAAAAGTATGCGGCATACAAAACGCCTACGTAAAAAGCAATTTTTATTTAAGTAAAAGTTCAGCTATCAAAAAGAACAAATCCACTTTTTTCAAATAAAGAATAAGTGTAATGACCATAAACTTTAACCTTTTTATTAAAACCTGTCAGACATATAAATACTTTGACTTGAATACACAAAATACATTTTAAAAAATCAAACTTGCCCTGTAAATATCCTACGGTGCTGCAAAACGACTCCGGTATGTTTATAAAGTCAACCACATTGCTGGTATTAAATATACTTGAAAATGCAAGCCCGATGCTAACACCCGCTAAATGACACACCAATAAATTACTATGTTGTAGTTTCTTCCAGTTTCGAAGTTTTACTAGCACTATAAAAACCACAAAGCCGTTACAAATTTGACTGAGAAAAACTGAGGTAAATATTCCGTATTTTGCAGTTTGATGGTCTGACATGGCTGGCAGGTATGTAAACGCTAAAAAAAATAATAAAGAGTAAGCCTTCTGAGTAAATAATATTATGGGGAAAGGTGAGTGCAGAGATTGCGGAGCAACGAACTTGTTGTGCTTTCACCGTCTATTCTCCAACTGGCGTGCTTTCTCACAGAAGCTTTCCCTTTAGCATCATAAGTGACATAATAAATATGGCATTGCGTATCAACATCCGGGAAAAGCACCACACACGTTTTGTACGCACATTAGGTACACATTTCTACAGAACAAATCGCGTCTGTTGCTTTTGTTATAGTGAAATGAGTGTGTAAAACAGTGTGTCTAAATACAGCTTATTTAATAATATATTATGCTAAAAACAACAAGTGTTTTATGATGAGCTTATGGATGACATTTCCACTCTAGGTGATCGTGGGGAAACATGGCTATATTTAAAAATCCAGGAAACAGCAAAGTCGCGAGAAAATTTTAGGAGGAAATCAAGCGTAATAAGCACGTAAAGCGCTGTCGCATGAAATTAAGCTCGTTTCAAACAAAAGCAACAGGGAGTCGCTAATAATCCATTATATTCAATGGTTCTTATAAAACATCACAGGAGTTTTACTTTCTCACAACAATACTTTATAATCAAGTCGCAAAAATGAGGGTCTTTCTAAAAATTATATAAAATGCGAGAAACCTATTTTTTACAGACATTAAGAGCGGAAAACTCTGAACAGTATATGCAATATATATGACGCAAAAGGCATCGCATCTCTGAAAATCCGAATTTTGCTCTCAATCTGCTAATGCACCTATTTTACCAAGTGATCTAAGAACTACTTACAGAGCTCTTTGCTTTGATGGAAATAGAACAGTTGTTGTAGCAACGTGTCGTGAAACGTGATAAACGTGTTCTCGCATGTCCACTTACATTTTAATGATTGGCAACTAAATGCGAAATTTGGACAATACACCTTTGCCTTTGCAGGAGAAAACGTTATGCGCAACAAATGTTAACAACGGGATATTTTTAAAACGGATTTTAAATATTTGTGCCTTTTTGTTAAATAAAATATTATTTGACTGTCAGTTTTGTATTACATGCGTTATTATTACGTTTTCCGTAATATTCCATTACAGTACGGTAAATACATTTTTGGGATCTTTTTTCCTTTTCTTACAACAATAGACAGTATGGGAGCTCTCTGTCGCGGTCCATATAGAGATGTTCGAGGAATATATAAGACGGTCAAATACCCAGCGCACGACATTAAGACGGCTTAGATTTCAGTTTTGTAACGATGCTAATTGATACGAGGGGGAAAGTTCACAGAATTTCGACCGACTCTATGTTGTACTTGCCATTGTTCTACACACATACATGACTTTTAAGAAGCTCGAATACTATTTTTGATTTTCTTTTGTTTGTCATAACGTAATAACATGCATCATATCCTGATTTACTGGAAACACACATTACATGGAAACAAAAATAGCAACTTGTCATTCTTATTTGTCATTTTAGACATGCGACTAAGTGAAAAGAACAAAACAACAAAAAATTCCTATAATATTTTGCACATTATAGTATTTCAGTGTAAGTTTTAGGGTCTTGTAAAAGGCGGTACAATATCACATGAACAAAACTCGACTAATTGGTATTTACAGAAGTAATACACAATCAAGTAACCGAGCAACAGCAGTTTTTGAAAAATCAATACAAAATGAACGATCAATAGTTAAGAAAGGTTTATAAACTATTCGCATCACTCTAAGGGCATGTGTCCGTTTTTTCAAAATTATCAGCTCTTTGCGTTTTGTACATGTTTGAATGCCACGATAGCAACAGAGATTATGCGCTTGATCTTGCCAGCTTTTCACAATGCCTTTGTTGGTTTCTCCTGTTTTTGCGCATGCTGTAACCATAAGACTTGCTATGCCAACTACAAGAATAGCTAATCCAAGTCCCATGCCATACATGTAAAACGTAATTAACTTTCTGGCTTTAAGTACAATCCACCAACTCAAGACAAAAGTCCAAAAAGCAGTTGAAATTCCAAACGATAGAATTTCCATGCTTATATCATAAATTATTCTACAGAGTACCCACAAGCTGCAGTAAGTCCGTAAAATTGTGCGATTGCTTTCAATATTGTGACTTAGGCTTAATGTTTTCATTAAGCTTGTACACGTCCCATATCTATTTAAAATCATCAAGCCACATATCAAAATGCTAGAAATTGTGCGGCAGCATTCAAATCCAGCCAAAGTTGAAATACTTCGTAAAGAAAAGCAGAAAATAGATTTCCATGAAATCGGCTGAAAATTTGTCTCACCAAAAATATCTTGAAATATAAAATAAAATGGATCAAAGCAAAAGTATATCGATGAAAACGAAATAACAAATGGCATTGGAATTACAAACGCCACAAAAATCAGTAAAAAACGTTCCAAGATTCGTTGCGATTGAGAGTAGTTCACAATGAAATGTTCTGAAATTTATAAAAATTCGATTTATTTAATTTAATTTGCCCTTGCCATATTGCAAGATAAACGCAAAGTCACTTACCATGGCGTAGTAGATTTTCAAATTTTAGAAACATATTGAAACATGCAATTGACTCATGTCTGTGCCATATCATTACGGTAAGCACCGGAAGGGCACCACAAGCAAGTAAAGATCCGCAATGAAGAGCAGCAAAACCCATGTTATAGTTCAGTCGAGATGGAAAGAAAATATTTGTGAGAACATCATACATGCTACCAGCACTGATGATGCAATTAAGAAATACAAATACAGAGAAACTCAGCCAACTTGTTGTAGATCTATCGATTTTAAGAAAATTTGATAGTTCATCCCAAGTGACTGGATGAGAGGGCATATATGAAAATCCAATACGGTGCCAATTTAAAACACGAGTTTCCACGGTGGTAAGCATTACGTATCCGGATTAGAAAATTGGGTTCAAAAATGTGTTTGAAGCTTCTTAAAAATGTTAGAAATTTTTTACTTTTGCAGCCAGAGCAACAAATTTTACTGGTAACTCAGGAATTTAGGAGCTCAGATATATTTAAATATATTACATTTCATCTGATTTTTTTATAAATTGATGGAATATAAAATTTACATCCTACGCAAACAGCAGGTTTGTTCAGTATAAAATACCTTAAACTTTGCTGTTTGCGAAATGTGCTTTATTTCACAATTGCACAAAAAAGAGCACAAGCCTCTGCCCAAAATGCAATAATCCATAAAAAAAACGGCGAAAGAGTAGATTTCAAAACTACAAAAATATTATTGATTAGAATTACAATATTGGCAATAAATCTTGTAAATGGTGGGCATAGATACCACAAACCATGTTTAAATCCATCCAGAGTTATCAACTATAAGACAATAATCACAAAAATAAGCAGGTAAAGATTTGTAAATATAGACTAGACACATTATAAATATTTGACATTTAGAATAGTCAACTTCATACATATAATTAAGCATGTACTCTGTCTTCCGGAAGTTTATCACATAATTTATTTTAATCTTATATAACGCTTACTCTATTTCCGTAAACAGCACTAATTCTAATTTCTATTTCTCAAAATAGGAAATGATGGTAATTTGTTAAGTTTGCTTTTTGCTTACAATAATGTTACAGAGCATCACCACGGGCCCGTTGACACCTAAAAATTTTTTTGCTTGAATTTTCAAAACTTTTATGATGTTATAATGTACAAGTGTCCACAATACGGTTTACCAAGTTTCAGGTCCATATGTCGTTCTGAAGCGGCTAGGCAAGGGTTTAAAAATTCAACGTCCGAAAAATGAAAATTTGCTAATATCTCGGATTAGAAGTGAAACAGGTCAAAAATATTTTTTGCAATAGTTGGGTATCGTAACACCCTTTGTTTTGATGGAACCATACACGGTGACTAGTTTTTGCATTTTTGCAAAAATTAAATTTTTCAATTTTTTTGCATGTTTTCTAAAACCTTTTGAAATATTTTTTGTATGTTGCTTTGTTTTATAGCTACTCGGAAAATCTCAAAATTTCATCAAAAACTTTTCCTTTGAAATTTCGTTGATTATGACGTAATTACGTCTCTGGAGCACCAAACCGACAAAATAACAAATTTTTTGAGTATACCGATAAATATTACCGTCTATTTTCAAAAAACAATTATTTTGAAATTTTGAGATATTCCGTGTTGCAAAAATGTAAGCAACTTTTTCGTCCACCTGACATGCTTAGACATAAGCAAATATGGTATCAAATTGTTGCTGGTGAAAATACAAAATTAGGTGTTTCCCCAGTTTTTCAAAATTTTGGTTCTAAGAAAAATTATGGCGCATTCTTTAACGTTGGTACCATTTTTGCTTGCAACTGATTTTTTTGTTTTGTGTTGCTTAGCTACTCTAAAACTGCTTTAAGTTGACATGTTCCTACAATATTCCGTAGAATAGACGTCTGGCTTTCTAGTGTGCTTTTTACCTTGAAGGTCTGATCAGTTTTGAAGAAGTTATTTTGATTCAGGCGTCCCTAAATTTTCAGAAAAATTTATGTTTTTGTACATTTTTCGCCATAACTTTTGCAAATTGCAATATTTTTGCATGTGGTTTTTTGTGTTTGATAGAACAGACAAACATTAAGATGGACATGTATCAAAAAATGCTATAAAACAAAGCAACATACAAAAAATATTTCAAAAGGTTTTAGAAAACATGCAAAAAAATTGAAAAATTTAATTTTTGCAAAAATGCAAAAACTAGTCACCGTGTATGGTTCCATCAAAACAAAGGGTGTTACGATACCCAACTATTGCAAAAAATATTTTTGACCTGTTTCACTTCTAATCCGAGATATTAGCAAATTTTCATTTTTCGGACGTTGAATTTTTAAACCCTTGCCTAGCCGCTTCAGAACGACATATGGACCTGAAACTTGGTAAACCGTATTGTGGACACTTGTACATTATAACATCATAAAAGTTTTGAAAATTCAAGCAAAAAAACTTTTAGGTGTCAACGGGCCCGTGGTGATGCTCACAGCACTCTGTCTGGTTGAATAATATTTGGCGGTTTACATTAATAATTTATTGACGTGTTTGATTTTTTGTGGTGTCATTCTGAAATGAATAACATGAGATTGAAAATGAATAGTAGAATGAGTCACACGACAATTTTAAAACAGTGGTGGTGGTCATGCCATCATTAACGAAATCAACGAGATAATTCAATATGCCCCACTATCATTGTTATCCACTATCCACTTCAAGCAGCAATTGCTAACCGTGCACACATTGCCTTGTTCACAGCGGAAGGATGACTGGAAAATGCTGGATGCTTATTTATCAGTTCATTAAAATACCATTAGACATACTGCATGACAAATGACCAATAGATATATAAACCTACCTACACAGTAAATTTGACCTTTAAAGCTGACATTTGTGTTGCCAATAGTTGATGAACAATTCAAGTTTCCACATTTTTAAAATTTTGCAACTTTTCGGTGTCAACTATGGCAGGAAACTCGATATTTCATTTGTTTTGCGGAGTGGCGGTGGTGCTAACAGTGTTTGCGCCCCAACAGGGCTCCTGTGTTACACGTTTCAAGTTGCAAGACAGTGGAATTTACACGTTTCAAAACGTTGGAGATCGTGGGGTGAGTTGAGACAAGCAAAAATTCTAAAACATTGTGAAATTATTTATGAAGGAATGTCAATGCAAGGTAAAAATGATATATTGTAATTATTTTACGTACTTCAGTTTCTGACCAATCCAGCAAACACAAATTATGTTGTAACCGCAAACTGGCTCGATGCGCCTACACAAAAGTGGAAGGTTAGCAAAGCTTGTAAGTAATCTAAAGGCTGAGAAATAGTTCATTAGAGTCAAACCTCGATTATCTTTGGAATATAAATTGTTTGAGAAACTATTTGTCATTTCTAAAAATTTAGTATTTTCCACCACCTACATGATTAAGCCTGTAGCCGATGGATTGGACGCAAAGTTTGGTATGCACTCAGTCAGACCCCGTGGGGACTATGCCCAAGTGGAAATGACAGTGAGCATTTAATCTCAGTTCCGAACTTAATTGCCAATACTGGACTTTAACATAAAAAATGTTATTTGACATTTGCAGCCCTACACTTTTGGCGTGACTAACGATATGTACTGGGCAATCATCCCAGCCGAAGGAAACTTTTACATGATTCAGAGCATGGAGAACGATCGCCTTTGCCTTACTTCCAACGGGTAAACACATTTGTTTTATTAGAAATATTAGAATTTGTTTTTAAACATATTCATATTTGATTGTATTTACAGCTATGGTCAACCTACAGCTCTGACTACATGCAGAATGGCACAATCTCAACTTTGGGCCGTGCACGCTCGCCCTTGAAGAATTTAATATTATGTAGTAATATTAATGCAATGCCTACAATCTATTCACTTTTATGTTTAAATCATTTCTATTTAATAAATAAATAAATTGAGTTTGGGTTAATCAACAAAATAAAAGTACTTGTATTGATAAGTTTATTGTAAAGTTGTTTATTTATTTATCTTGTAAGTGTTATTTTATCTACCTTTAATAACAAGTAACGCGTTCACAGTCAAGTTATTAGCAAAATCACAGCAATTCAATGCTGTCAACCTATCAATAAAATTTAGCGATCCAAATCTAACTTTTATCATAGAACAGCTTCTATAAAATCTTTTTAACACCTTGTAAACTTTAGAAGTACCATTAGTTTTATTACATAAATCTACCCTCAAATGTTTAAAAGTGTCTTGGCATTGCAAGTACACCTGGGCCAATCCCCCAATCAATACCGTTTCAATCAGTAAAGCTTCCGCATGTAAACATGGCAACAAGAAACTTGTCCGAGTTTTCTGCTGAAAAAGTATGTACTAATATATTCATACAAAATGTGTGATATCCTATAGCTTCCGCTACAACCACAGTAATCATTTCCTTTTGTGTTATTTCATTCATTAGCGATCCAAGCATTTGTAGCGATCTGTATTGAATCGCAAGATGATAGTGAGAATATCTTCCCGAACGACAATTAGCCAGAAAACTAAGAAAACAAATTACGTTCATTAGAAAATTTTCCATGTATCTAAAATACTTGCTAAGTTTACTTACAGTTCCAGGTATTCACAGAGTGTAAAAGTGCAAAGAATTTGCAACAGGGGAACAATGAAGCCTGCTAAAGCAAAAGTGAACAGCCACACCCAATAGTTGACAAACAATACGGTTATTTTTCCAAAAATATATACAATACATTCATATGTTCCTTCAGCTTTATTATGACCACATTCGGGAATTAACCAGTATCCAATATTTCCAGCTTTACAAGGGTTCATAAAGTGGAGTCCAAACACGTACACAGTTGGGAAAAAGAATGTTGCGCCGATAAACGTCAGATATGCTAGTAAAATGTTAAGTTTGGTAATGATCTTCGTTTTCTTTTGAATTTCGTTTGTAGTAGGAAATTTCTGCGAAAATGTAATTATTCCATTTACATAAAGACAAATTGCTCGGGCGTGTTTTATGCAAGCTTTAGAAGCAAACACTCCGTATATCATTCCAACAACAGCTAGAGTATATTGTAATCTGTCACCAATGCTTTCTTGTTTGGAAGTGTATTTGTACTTGTAAACACCACCAACAATTAGGACAAGTACTAGAAATGTGTGAAGTTGTGATTGATGTTTGACAAGTTTATTTTTCCGATGGTAAGGTTCTGATAAAGTGACTTGACAAGATTTGGAGTTCCAATGAACGGATACAATACCTAGCATTTCAACATACCGAAATGTTTGACTTACAAGCTTCAGGTGCCTTAGAAACATTTTTAACGAATTTTGAAGTCTTAGGTACGAAATCGGCTACCGAATAGTAACGTTGATTGCAAGCCTAGGTATGAATCTTCTAAACATACAGTATATGTCAACAAAATGATTTTGTTTTGTTTCTTATGTAAAAACTAAAACTGGGTGGAATATCGAGCATCTGAAATCCATCAAAAGTTTAAATTTGGCATCCGTTCCACCTTTTAATTGTTTAATCTGAAATTATTATTTAAGACAAGCACGCCATGTAAACGTTATTACAAATTTATATAACATTTGCCACAAATTGAAGCTTCTGCTAAGAACTTGGAGATTAGGTAACATGTACTAATGGTATTGTGATTTTGATAGGTATTTCAATTTCGCGTTATTTTATAAAGATTGAAGATTTTCGGTATTATCCTTTTCTATGTTAATTACTTTTGTAACTCCTTCATACAATGCGATACGTGAGCTAGAGCTTCAAATTAATAAGGACAGTTTTATGTTGCTAAAAAATAACACTAAATCAAATAACCTGGTTTATAGAAATCAGTAACATAAATTTTGTGTACTGAAATGTCTAAAGTAAGTTGACATGCCATGACATGACAAGACAATTTACATTCCAATAGTACATTCCATACCTTCATATACCATTACTTAAAAGCTCCTTACTTTAAACCTTTATGTATTGTTTAATAGTAACGATATAAACGATATAATCGGAAATCGGAAAAACGATATAATAGTAACAAAACATAGAAACACAAGCAACAGTTTAACTCACTACATTTGTATATTCCATTCCACAAAGGCTTGAAATGATATTTGCTACTGGGACCAGTCTGAGTTTCACTGCCTTTTTTATCAAAATTTTCTAAAAATTATAACAATCGGCATTTTACTACAACCGCAAGTTGTCATTAGCTTTTGGGTAAAATTATGCATGTCCTCAGAAAAGAACTCAACATTTAACGACGATTATGTAAAATGTATAAAACTCATATGATATTTAGATAAATAGCAATTTCTAACTTCTTACGCATATGCCCACATCGCAGTTACTATATATTAAGTACGGATTAGACATAATATATTCACTATGAAACTTTGGAGTGAAACCTTTAAAACATCTTGTGACATTTTGAATAAAAGAAACAAATACACTTTCAATTTCGTTTCAATCAAGTTGGTTCATTTGAAAAACTGTCTGAAAAACCGTATTTGGTTATGGATACATAAAAGTGCGAACAACAGATTTTCCAACGTCTTGTAAAGACTTTGAATATAAACTATTTGAAATTACATGTATTAAGAGAATAAGTAAACTAAAGCTAAAGTAAGCCAAAAGCACTACATCTAATCCTGAATTCAAGCCTAGGGGATTTGGCAATTCAAGATAACTTCTGACAGGATACCATGTACGATTTTTTGGGATTTGATAATGCCCAATAATTTCTTGCTGCAGTTTGTGTACTACTCCTGTTTCTTCTAACTTAGTATATGTCTTATAAATTTGCAGAGAAAACTTTCCCCAAACCATAAAACCAAATCTAGTCAAAGTAGCAAAATATGAAGGAGTCTTGAGAGATGTACACAACACTGCATTATTGATTATTGCTTCACCAGTAACTGAAATAATTTTAGCTAATTGTATATTTGAACCATAAGCAGGAACTCCAGTGTTTGATATACCCAATGCCTTTTTAGATGGAGTGATAATGTTATCTGCCAGTATATCACCTGAGGTAGCATCCGGTACAATAACGAATAGATCGTCAAACTTACTTACACCAAACTCAGAAATGAAACGGTTTTGAGCACGCCGCAAGGTAGAATTCATAGCTTTGTAAGTGCTCTTTTGCACGTAAAATTTGTAGTTCATTTTACCTAGATCGGATAACGTTTTTGTGAGTTTAATAGAAAAGTACTCGGCAGAAAAACCGGCGGAATGAATAGATGAAAATAACACTAAAAAGATAAAGTAGGGAACGAGAATGTGCCGTAATTTTGTGTATACTACGGATTGCCCTACAAATAACCAAAATAATTCAAGACCTTTTGAAAGACTTTTATAAATATAGCTAATTGACAAAAGAGCTAAAATGTATGTAAACCAGGTATAGGTATCCAGTACAGTAAAGTAGTGGGTCCAGTTATGCTCTAAAGATTTATGTAACTCTGCACAATACATTATTACAAATTCTGGCTTTAATAACACTTTTACCCTAGAACGAAGGGAAAGCTGATAGTTTGGAACCGTCAAACTGAAAACTGGAAACCAGAACACTGTGGGAACAACATCGCCAATTTCGTCTGCGTCTAAGCCGGTTTCAACTTCGAATGATATATTGTGCAGCTTAGCTGTGATTAGCATGGCAACCGCAAATCCACTAAAGCATCGATGAAAATGTTTGCGATAGTCTGATCTTTTGGTTGACGTACAGAAGTTGGCTTTAAGATCTTCTGGGTAATTCCCTTGCTCCATACCATTACGAAGCCATTTTCCAATTGTGATTTCTTTGCATATTTTATTGCTATTTAGGGCCAATTTTAAAGCATCATGCAGTTTGTATATTGGTTTTGAGTTGGCTGAGCACATAATTGAAAAATGTTTACCACTATTCCAAAACACTAACACATTTTGTTGCATATCTGGATGCATTAAATAAAACGCTGAATCTGTGTGATATCTTAGATCAATGAAAACCACGTAATCCGAATGCTTGTATATAGATGTTTCTAACGCCCTGGAATTATTGTTTGTATTCAAGACTACAATTGAAAGAAATGAAGGAAAGAAGCGCAGAGTGTAACGTAGGTAACCAGTTTTTTGAGTAACGGTAAGATTTTTATCGTCGTCAATTCTATTAGGGAAATACTGTGAAAGTTCATATTCTGGCTGACCCTCAATTGCAATATGTACAGGTAGAGGTAAGTCGGGAGTTTGAATGGGATAAAAGTTTCCAGTAGCAAACGGAAATGCTATATTCTTTTCCAAAGTTATGTGAACAGTACACTTAACGTCTATTTTGAATGGAAGCGGATATCCCAGACTCCTCGTGTATTCAAGTTTTCCAACAAGTAAAGTAGACGCGATAATAAGTTGAATGAATGAATGAATGATTTATTAAGATACGAATAAAAGCTCGTAGGCAGAGCCCATTAAGCAATCAAAGTTTACATCAACAATTGCATAGTCATGAATTCCGTCTTAAATTACGTGTGAGTTACTCATAACAAAATGTCTGTTAACAAATTTTTTGACATGACACATTTTTGCAATAGATACATATAACATTTGATCCATGTATGGCGATATACTTTTAACATTATTACTTGTGACATTTCAATACATCTGCAAAAACAAATTATAACAAACAGCATTTACTGCTTCAAATAGGTAATTATATAGTCGTATAATACAATTTGACATTTATATTAAAAAGTTGATGACTCATATCCTATTCATAACAGTTTTTTACTCTCATGTTACAAAAACATTTTCCATCCTCCCAGCCGCACTCCACATTCCAAAGATCCACTAATGAGTTCATGAGTGCTTTGAACTTTTTCACAAAACGTTTAGGTAGTGGACCATCGAATTTTTTCTGTACCATTTTCCAGTTGATCCGCACTAGCGTTTCACAGACACATGGAAGGTCCTTGAGTCTCGCCAGATTCTCCCTTCCGATTATGTCAGTAAGCTCCACAATCCGCTCTTTACTTATGCCGTATTCTTTTCCAAGTACAAGAATTTTTTCAAATTCTCCTTTTATGACGTCCTCTGGCAATTGTTCACTGGCCGTAGGTTTCCCTCCGTCTCCAGTTTTTTCGTTTGACTCATGTATGCATGGTTCCGAATTCTCAAGTTCCAAAGTTGAATGATCACTCAAACTGGACCCATTTTCTGCATCAATAAAAACATCACCAGAGGATATTTTTGCGCTTCGTTTTCTATGACCGCGGGGTAAATCGTCAGTAATAGAAATTTTTTCCTCGTAATGTTTTAAACGAAAACAATTTTTAAAAACAGTTTTTCGGTCTCTTAATGATGCTAACGAGACAACTGCAACTGCGTGTGCAGGCTTTTTTAAGACGTACACATTTTTAACTTTCACGTCTATTTTTAGCACGGCTTTAAAAAAGCTGTCAACTTGTTGAACTGCTTGGTCCTTATTCACAGACTTAAGGCTCTGCAGGCCATGAATAACAATTTTATTGTCCTTTTCTTTGAGTTCCGTAACTAATTTCTCCGGTGTGCGTATTTGATTCGAGTTTTCGTATTGTAACTCCAATTCACGGCCAATCAATTTATTTAGGCACGAATCCACTTCAGTTTTTATTGTGAGTAAGTTCTTTTTAAAAAGTCGCAAAATTTCAATTTGGTTTTTGTTTATTGTGTCGCAAGAGTTTTCCACACAAGATAAAAACTCAACTAATGTTGGGTGGCACATAAATGCTAAGCTTGGTTTTGCTGTAGCAAAATGCCCTGTTTCAGTGCTTGAAATCTTGTCCATTGCTGCGTAGTGAGAATTAAATTGACACTTAATGACAGCAGCAAATTCTTCTTTTGCTTTTGACGAGCAGAGACAAATCACACACAACCTTCTCTCTTGACAGCTCAGACGGAACTCCTCCAGCTCGGACGATAATAAGTTTCTTAAACATATTGCAGTACAACAAAACAGAAGAGGCAACAAGAGAGTTATATCACGTATAAACGTTTATTCTCCATCCAGAGCTATGTTGCTTTTAAGTTTTTCGTACTTTTTAGTTTTAGATAAAATACTTATGAAGCTAATTGTTACCTTATGCAAGTCTATGCTTGTTTCTGCGACACGCTATTTCCAAAATAAGCTTTAATCAGCAGTTGATACCTTCTCTTTGTTGTGAAAGCATTTACTCAAAGTTTTCCTACAGTTTATGCAGATAAAAGTACTGGTTATGTTTTGCAGCCTAAAATATAAACAGGCAATTTATGTGGGCGAATGGTTATCTTTCCTTAAAAACAGAACAATTGCATCAATTTCCGCAGACCTAGAGTGTTTGCGTGCTTTGGTGATAGCAATTTATGTTTTAAAGTTTTAAATGCACACAGCGTTATCAATTTTGTTTACGTAAGACTAGTATAAAGCACGTGCTTGTAGCTTTAAGTATAAATAACCAGCAATGTTTGTGATAATGTAGCAGTAGTTTTTAAAAATATCTTCAGTTAAGCGGTATACTCAAATACGTAAGTATTTTGTTTTTCTGCATTTCTCTTAAGGTAACCAAATGAAAGCTCTTAAAGCTCCAATTAACCCATCAAATTACGAATAATTCATATGCAATATTTGTTAAATTGTAGAAAACTGCTAACATACACACGTCTTAGATATGGAACTTTGGTGCTAATGATCTAATGAAACTTGAAATCGTATGACCTATTGACCATTATCGTCAGACAATTCCTGAACTAAATGACAAAAAATAAATTTTTAAAACTCGTGTGATATCAATCAATCAACAATTCGAATCACTTCGTGAACAAAATTTGAGAATTTGTTTTTGCTAACGTGTTATGACATGATAGGTTTACAACAACAGTTAACGGGCAGAAATAGAAGAAATGAATAACACAAACAATAATTTCTTTGACATTTTAAAATACAATGACTTACGTGCATAAAATGAAAAGTAATATTAGTCTAGTAGATTACTGGCAATAACACATTGCTTTTCTTAATCCCAGTACGTGATTTTACGACCTCTCTTCTTCCACTCTTCTGTCATCGTATTAGAAGCCTAAGGATTTAAGGAAGAATAGAATATGGTCATCAGCTAGGTCATAAAATCATTAATAGAAACTGCATCGAACGAAACAATAATCTATACCTAGATAATTGTCTGTATAATAGACTCTAGTAATTTAACTCACCAGAAACCTTCCATTGAGGTTAAGCTTGATAAGCTTTGGCATCTTAAAGAATCCATAAACAAATGATAGATCAGATATCATGGGTTTAATAAGTTTTCCAACACCAAGCTCCTTTTCTTCAAGTGTTTCCAACGTCAGATTAGTTAGCTCTGGAATTCAAAATGAGACAATGTTTTTCAGTCCAACAGTTAAAACATTACACATTTATGCACAAATGTCATTATCAACACCTACCAGAAAGCATTCTGATGGAAGGTTCCCCATCATTTTCATTCAACGGATTCCAAACACTTTTCCCTTCTGACAACCCTTGAACAACTTCAATGGATGCTCCAATCAATACCGAGTCCCAGTACTCAGTACCTTCAATACGTGAATCCCATCGGCCAACAACATGAATACTTAACTTTTGCAAGCGTCCCATTTCCTTAAACATATATTTCAGACCCGAAGCGTCATCCCCTGAGACCCGAAGGTACATTTTGGTAACGTTAGGAAACATTCGGTTCACTCTTTCCATGGCACTTTGGTCAATTGATAGCGTCGCATCATAAACCAGTTCCAGGGCAAGTTCCTTCACAGACGCCACCGGTGTTCCAACAGTCCATTTCTGTAACATGCGCGGCGTTTGCTCAAACAGAGCAAGCTCCTCCAACTTTGGAAACAAAGCAGACATAGAGGGAACATCCTCTTCCACGCCAACAAAAATGCTGTTAATTTCCAAAGTCTTCAATTCCTCCATAATCGGAAAATCAAGGTAAGTAGGTCTCTTTGGCGGATCAGTATACGCTTCACCATTAAATTTCAAAGTGCGCAAGGTTGTCCTGAACTTGTTCAAAATTCTAACCAGAAGGGTTTCAGAATTGTAATTTTCTTCCGCTGTAAGAACAAGGTACTGAAGACATGGAAGTTGATTGTTAAGCAGTACTTCCAACTCCCGGTCCAAAAGTGGAAATTCCAATTGAATCTTAGTCAAGCTAAGAGGCAGAATAATGTCTTGAATCCCAGTTAAGCTCTTAATGTCACAGCAATCACAACAATCAATGATCAACTCATTAAGCGATTGGCAGCCTCTGAGCAGAGATTCAAGTATGGATGCAACATTGACACACTCCTCAGGATCAACTACCATCAGTCCATTAGGATCGTCCATCAAAGGATACCCGGCCAACGACAACCTAACAATCAGTTTCTTTAGTAACGGCAGATTGACACCGGAAAACATTCCGGGTAACGTTCCTTTATTTCCCGCATATTCCATGTTTAATTTCAGTTCCACAAGCCCATCACCGCATTTCTGCATAAAGTTGATTATCCTTCCAAAATTCCTCTGAATAAAATACTGGTCCTCAATTTCCAAACTAAATGTTGGCATACGTCCTTCAGTGGCACTAATGCCAACCAGAAACCTGGTAAATTTATTCAACTCCTTGCAAAACTTGGCTTTGTACAAGGGCTCCCTATTGTACCGCAGCACCTTGGTCACTGCCTCCTTCCAGGTTTTCTGAACCAAACGACAAGATTGGATATAGTCGGGACTCGGATTCCCTTCATCGTCACCCTCCTCTCGTATTGCATTGTCCAGGATCATTTCCAAAAGCTACAGAAATTAATACTTAATCAATAATGAAGACGGACACAAAAATGTGTTGGAAAATATTTAAAAACCTTACCAGTGGTGTAGTTAGCACTCTATGTACTAACCCGATTTCCCGGTTGTCTTCTGTGCAGGAACCGGAAGTGGACGGACCCTCAGTCACCTCCTCGCTACCAGCGTCCGGGTTGTCATTGTCACTGCTCATTGTTTAATTCCGCAAAAACGTTTAGTGACCGGAAACACTTTGTAGTTAACTAACAATTGCTCCAAAAAATAACTGGTCAACAAAATTGGTTCTTTGCTTCGGAATTGGGAAAGCAGTCGGAATTATTATTTGGGATGTATCATCTGATTCAGGCGACACGGCGACAGGTTGCCACCAGAGTGCACTCCCAAAGTAGCATTGAGTTTGAAGTCTTTAATAAGTATCGCCAAGATATTTGATAATACTGTGTTCCGGCCATCCGGAAGGATTCCTCCAAGCACAATTACAAGGCTTAAAGCTGTAGAGCAAGCTGGAATGTGGGACTGGTTAAGCGAAATTATTTATGAATTTAACAATCTTCGAAAAGAGACTAAAGCTAAAAACGTAATTGAAAATCATACATCCATGGCGGGGAATATATTGGTATTAATTTGTAGTTTATCAGGTAGGTAAGGCTTTGGCCATCCCATAATAGTATGCATTGCTTGTGAGGTTGGCCCATACTTGACAAAATACTTTTATTTGAGAATAAGCGACGCTCTTAGTTAGATTTAGTATTAGGTGGACGTTACAACAGGTAGTTAAAAATCATAAAACTTACGAATTGTAAGGATTGTAACTTTAAGTCAGAAAGTTAAATTACTAGCTGTTAATTGCTAATTAATTTGAACGTAGAATGTAAACTTTATTTTGAGTACTTTACATATATATATTAATTTAGTACATTATCGTTTTTGCTGTTTTCATGTTTAGCAATAATTCAGTATTTGAGGACACCATGAAGCTTGCATATGTTTGTGATCAACCTGTGTTTCATGATTGTTGCATATATTATAAGGATTTCATTGGTTTATAAAAGTTATTTTCCTCTCCCCTGTTAATTATACTAAAACATTATTAGCTCGTTGCTTCAGCAGAGGAGCTTATTAAGATGTAGTGTAGATTTTGGGGCTCTAAACCAGGCAAAATAGTCTAGTAATCAAGAACTCCGTTTATTATTAGCAGCGAGCATTTTTATGGTTTACCACTGACTGTTTAATTGACTAGTAGAAGCAGAACATATTACTTATTTCACTGCAACTTTACATTCTTCTTCAACTGAATAAATAATACATGCTGCTATAGCACACGAAAAGCAAAACTGTTTTATTACTTATTATCGCTTTACTGCTTTTAATTTCCTGTAAAACACTAGTTTAATTACAATAAATGATTAATTATGCTTTAGCATTAAATGCTGCATGACGTTTTTGTCGTTGGAGAAGAAACTTACGCTAAATTAACCTTGAAGGTAACAACATTTATTACAGCATAAAAATTACTCTTTTGCAGGTAATGCAGTTTCTTGGGAATGTAGAACCATTCGACTTCTTAAGAGTTTAGAGTGCCAACATATAGATTTTAATCACAATGTGGAAGCTTGTGGCGTGTTTGGTGGTTTTTGGTGTTTATACAGGCAACACTAATAGGTTTAGTGAAGCTAGTAGTAAAACTAAACAAACTTATACACGTAACGCCAAAGTTAAAACACATTACGCCCTTAACCCATTTCATAGCAAGAAACTTGCTATGATTGAGGAGCGAATAGCACATACATTTGCTGAGGTTCAAGCTGACCTGTTTCAGCTTTCTACTAACAATAAAAAGAGGTGCGTAATGCTGATTTCCAAATATCTGGATGAGTTTAATGAAGAAACTAACGCTCTTAGCGGAACTTCTGGAATAAATGCAGCAATCATTATATCAGAAAATCCCATTTTAATTTTTAAAATGATACGACGAATACACATAACTTTAATGCGAGATGCTTTACCTACGTGTAACAATGATGTTGCACATGGTCAAATATACTTTACGGAAGTTTTAGAAATTATTTTTGAAAAGGAAGGATTGCCATTACCGAAGGAACAAGACTGGCGTGATGCAAAGCAGGGCATTTTGAGGATTCAGTATGTTTACGGATTTAATGCGACAATTGACGTACGTTTGTTTACCAATTTTCTTTAATGTTTTTATTCAAGATCTATAAATGTTGGTGTTGTTAACAGATGCGATTGGGAGTTTTTAACGGCATCACAACTAGTGCTTACTTTAGCTTTGAGGATTGTATTGCGTTAGCAAGCACGGCGATTGATATGCGTGCTGCAGAGTTAGCTTATCAGTGGATTATTTCTGCTAAATTGGCTATACGCGAAAAGAAGTATACTCCAAGTGCTTCTGTTGACGACTTGAGATATGATTTGGAAGTCATTACAGCAAGATTGCAAGATCTAGCAGAGGTGAAATCTATTCACCAGTTATCGTTAAAATTGGAAGGAAAGAGGCAGGAGTTTATGGAAGGTTTTCTAGAGTATCAAGAGTATGCTCCGTGTCGTGGAGAATCTCTGCTGTCTGTCGAAACTCAGTCACAGCTTCATTGCTATTTAACAAATCGGCATCCTTACAATGTGATAAATCCCGTGAAAACCGAAATAATATCGCTGAATCCTCCAATTTTACAGTTCTATGATATTATTGGCATCAAATTCATTCAATATATTGAGAACTATGCGGAAAGCCATTTTCTGCATTCCAAGGTACACGGTTCCAAAGGTTACAAGTTTGCTAATTATCGTGCACCGTTGACGTTTCGCTCTGATATGACAGAGCTATCCATTAATTCAGAACCAAAGATTATAAAAACGTTTCTACAACAAGCAAAACATTTGACAAATCTAGAAGTTTTGGGTGAGCAGGCAAGTGAATTTCGAGGAACATATTACGGAACTTTCGGAGGACATTATGATTTTCATCATGATGCGGTATGTTTTCACATCAAACCTATTGTTTGTCTGTTTGTTTAAGTCTTCTAACTATTTTATTTTACAAACAAGGTAGCTTGATCCAGCTACAATCAGTATTGATGACGCAAATGGTAACAGACTAGCCACGGTTTTAGTGTTTACTTCGGAACCAAAGTTGGGGGGCTACGTAGCATTTCGCAAAACGTTTGCCAAACCTGTTGCAGGCTCAATGTTGTTTTGGTACAATCTAAACTCGGATGGTAGTAGAAACCTACAAACTGTTCATGCTGACTGTCCAGTGATTCTAGGAAAGAAAGCAGGTGAAAATAATTATAAAATATATACAACCAAAACTAAATGAAACGCAAGAAATCTATTCAAACTAGTAACTTTGCCTTTTGATTTTAGTTGTCCATCATTTGATTCACCAGTACCCAAACATGTGGAAGTTTCCGTGCACGTATGATGATAATCAAAACAAGCAAAATAAAAACATGGTTTCATAACTAACCATATTTATTCAAACTTACTCAGTCTTTCCTATAAACACTTTAAAACATATAAATCAAGAAAATGCAGCATATATTAGTAGCGTAGCGTGTGCAGCAAACTTTTTAAATGCAACAATAAATCGAATTTTATATCATTATAACCAAGTACAGTACAGTCAATGTAAATATTAAGCCAGGAAAAATAACGTTTTAATAATTTCTGTACAAAAATAATGTTTACGTTATATTCCATGAACAGTTTTAAGTCACTTTTAACACAGTTTGTAAAAAGTAAAGTTTTTCCAACATAGCATTCATCAGAATCAGTTTTAATTTATATTGTCTATATTGCATATTTTAAAAGCAATTCATGTAAAATTATTTTTAGCCTTGATATCAATCAGGAAATGGCATGCCGCTTCTTGTCGCGACACCATGCATTTCCTTTGGTTCAAGGCTAGTTTGAAACGACATATGTCGAAAATAATTTCTTTTTTATAAATCCATCTCTTTTCTTTGCATCAAAAAGTTTTATTAGTTCCCCTTGTTTACTGTCATATTGACGGCGGTATTATATTCCAATATATATACCCTGATGATATTAATAAAGATTGCCTGTTTTTAAATTTAAAAGGCGTATTATTTTTTAAGTTTATCCTTGATATTCTAGCTTTCTCATCAATAGACAGGATTTTTATTAAATACTGACAAATAAGTTTTCATTTTTTGATTTTGTAAACAATTAGTACATCGGCCTTAAGTGTGCATATTTATTGTATATTTACAACGTGACAACACACGTATTGAGAAAGCTTGCATTTTACACAACCAACGTTTTCACTTTGTTGTCATACAAAGCTTTGTTTGTAGTTTCTGTCGTTTACATATTTTCTTAAAACGCCATTACAATACCGGCCGGAAAGTGTTCTATATGGTATTTTATAATGTCAGAATCATTTTTGTGTCGTTTGTGCCTGCATCTTAACTCTATAATACAGGAAAGAATTTTCTATCATCAACCGTTTAACTGGGACCAAATCTCGGGTCGGTTTACTCATGTTTCCAATAAATCTACATTGCGAGCTTGGTTATTTATCAACTTTGTTTTACAACCGTGGGTTGCATGTGTAAATAGCACTGTTGTTCTCATTTCATACAACTTAAACATTTATCCCTCTCTGAACATCCTCCAAATATTTATTCTTGTTGTCCAGTTTCTTGCAACTGTGATAAGTGGATCAGCAGCGGCCATATTTCTAAAACATTCTCAATCATGGGTCTTATTTCTAAACAGACTTTTTGCTTTATCCAATTTTAAATCAAGCTTTTGCGTCCCAAAACATTTTAAAGACATTTTATGCAGAGATAAAATATCGAAAGATTGTATTCATGCGGTACTTTATAAGACAAATGGATCAATCGACAAATTCGGCATATATCTTTTGATAACTGTGCTTATGTGTTTTGTTTTTGATATCACGTTGCCCCCATTTGTTTACTATTTTGAGTTGGACGCCCCGGTTCACTTTTTTCGAATTGTAGTTCCTTCTTACTGGTATACACAATTTTGGTTAAGGTGCCTACTTTTTATAGTGAGAGCATTTATCGGAACCTGGAGCGTGTGGGAAGGAATCAATATGATTCGCACGGCTGCAGTTTACGTTCTTTTTATAATTAAAACTTATGGAGAAAAGTTTGTTGAGTTTCAAAGAAAGCCTGTCTCCCTAAAATATATACAAAAATATCGGGCATGGTCAATCCTTTTTGTTCCCATTAATGAATCGTTTAGCCTGTGGATACCAACTGTCTTGGGAACGTTTTACTGGATTACACAAATTACAAACACGATAACAATACTAGGATTTGGTTCGATTCCGTGGCATTTTTATATCGGCATTCCGTTTGCTTCAGTGTATGTATGCATAATTATTATAGTGCTTTGGAACATTGCAGTGCTGGTGGATATTCAAAGTAAAATACTAAAACAGAAGTGGATGCAAAATCTCCAGATTTTGAAAGCCACTCGCCAGATCTCAATTTTAAGAAAGACTGTAAAATCATTGCGACCAGTAGCAATAACATACGGAACACTGGGTAAAATGCGACTATGCACAATGAGAGGATATTTTTACGGATTGTTAACTGATACAGTTCAGTTTTGTGTAGTGTACAAAAGGCGAGGACTTTTTAAGTAAAGTTACGATATATTGATGTAAAATGGGATTATTATAACATATGCATACATTTATTGTTGTTTTAACATTTATTTGTCCGCATTGAAGTGAACTAAAACCCTCTGAACGAAGTCACTCTATCAAATGTTACAATTTAATATATTAGCTATGATTTCAATATATCCAGTTTATTGGCAAATAAAATATAACTACTGCAAAACGAAATAAATTACAAAGCACAATATTATCAAAGCCATTTAATTTATTACAGTTTACACTTGTATTTATGCATGTCAACCAGTTTCACCAAACCTTTAATTTAAATGTAATAACAGGTTAGACATTAAGAGAATAATGCATTAATAACTTTATTTTAGGACTATTAGAATTTCAAAGTTAGCAATGCCCTCATTAAGCCTCTGGTCAAGCCCCGAAGAAAAATCAGTAATGTTACCTTTCTTATCACAAACATCTTACCATAACACAATGAAACCGGCCTACAACTTGCAGCAAATTTACAAATAAGCTTCCTCTCAAAATTAGATTTCCATTCGTGTCGATTCCAGGACTTAATATTTTTCACACCATGAAAATGTAAATATCCACCCATAAGTAGCAGTAAAGACCATGCAATGCCTGCAGCAGCCGCCATGCCTGCCATTAAAATGTAGGGTACAATATCCATTTTATGTCCATGTGTTTTCAAAAAATAACTGCTTAGTACAAACATTACTGTAGCAGTTGCATGTGAAGGAATTAAAGTGCTACCGCATAATGAATTAAGTATACCAAACCATATTTGTACACTTCTATAATATTTTGTTAAGTTGGAACACTCTCTTAATTGAGAACTTGCTTTGTAACATTCGGGTCTTCTTCCTAGCTTTAGCTCACGAATAACAAAAGGAATCAGAACAGTTCCACTGTAGTAAGAGGGAACGAGCACAATTGATACACAAATATAATAAGTTACTATAGCAATCATGCAGGGTACATGGGATAAAAGCCTGAGATAAATTGAAGTAGTTTCTGGCAACATGCTACCAAACAAAACAGGTGCACGAGGAAATATAAGAAAAAATAAACAGTTGAATAATCCGGCTCCGAGAGTGGTCATGAAAATTGCAAGCGCTCCCAAGTCCACTAGTCTCACGTACAAGATACGGTTGGGATTGTAGTCCACTGCAAAACGCTCTGAACACAGAAACACAAAATATAAATTATGAGAAACACCGATTAATTGGAATTCTTAAGTACAAGTGTACAAATTTTGATACCATTCAGATGCTGCAAAAACTTGATCATACAGTTGCTAAGCAAGAAGAAACTGTCTGCTCGAAAATATGTTAGAAAAAACGCTATTGATCCGCATGCAAGGTTCATGGAGAATGTAATTAGAAATACAACGGCATTGTAATTTTTTGTTAAGTAGAAACGAATTATTTGAAATATGTGAAATAATATCCAGATAAGTAGAAAAAGGATGTGAATTCTGATAAATTTGAAATTGGACTGCACATGGACAAATATGGTTTCCCGAATGCTCCATGTGTACGTTGAAATACCGAATTTTGAAAATATGGAAAACAATCGCAAAGCGCTGTAAAAACGATTGCTTAGCATTTTGCTGGTATGGTGTTGATTGTACGGTGGCCTAAACATTTGTGTCCTCAAAACAGGTCACAAGAGCATCAATATCTAACGCCAACTGACATTTTTTCCCAACCTTACAAGACGCTTTTTGTAACAACAAGGTAATATAAATGTGGCTAAAATAGTTTTGAGAATTGAGCACACGAGGCGTGCATTTCGTAAATTACTGTGGTTACACATTTTGTACTCAGCACGCTAGCAACAAATAATGATATTCTCACAAATTGGTCATTTAAAACCATTGTACAAAAATAAAAATTAGATGAAACCTTGTTTGCAAGCTTTTAATCCGATTACTTATGAAATTAAGTTTACTACGTTCAAATTATAATAGGTCCAACAAATTTGTCTTAATTCAAGGATAATATTTTTACATGATTCGAAAAACATATCATGGTTATCCGCTACCTTTTGACGTCATAGCAAACCTTAATACCAGCTATATGCTCTTATAAAGATGCTCTATAAAGATAAAAATCGTTGCCAGGTTGGTTGGTGTTCAAGGGTTGACCTGTAGGCAATGAAAACATTACATCCCAATTGGTGGAATTTTACTCGAATCCAAAAATCACTTTTCTACTGTGTGCGTCCTCAGTAAACCTTTTCAATACCATTTATTACTGTGGTAAAGTTGTTTATCTAATTGAAAGAATTTTTACTAACTAATATTTTAATGATTCTTCTTGTCATTATGTCATTACATGAGCCCACATTTTGAATACCAGACGTTTTTGTCATTTCCCAGAGCATTACTTTCTACATTGATAATGTCAATTTGCACTCTATCACTTTTATATTTTTGGTTGCGCTATTTATTCAATTTAACGTCTTTCATGGTACATTTTTTACTACTTTTTATTCAAAAATTTTGAATTATTTAATTAGCTATAGTTTACGCAATATTTCATGCTTTAATTTGCACAAATTTATTTGAATTTCATACTACGCAAAATAATCACACAATTAAAGTATTTATGATGCTTTGAAATATTGCTTTAATAGGTAATGTGTTTTGAGCTTTAAAAAGGGCCAAACACTCAAACCATTGAACATATTTAAAGTTTGGTTGACTAAAATTATTTATGTACCAGCAAAATTAAAATTGCCCAGCTAAAACAAAATTTAATGTATGCTTCTCTTTCCCAAAGTAACTATTTTGCAAGTGTCGGGTTTCCTGCTAATTCTACATACTAATCTCCTCCGTTGTTATTGCACATTTTTTTGTGGCTGACAAGCTTCGTTGGCAAAGCAAGCAAGGTATATGGAAAGTAGATTTTCAATTAACAAATTGCAAATACCCTTTCAAACTTCACCTACGTCGTAATTATGCACAATATATTGAAGTCGTATTTTGTGTAAAACTTGTTTAAAATGTTGAAATACAAAATGAATGACACCCAACATGAGGGGATAAAATTTACACACAGTGCAAACGCAAAGGACTCAGATTGTTTATTTTCCTGTTACATATTACTGACAGTCATCTTTTGTTGATCTACAAATTACACTAGTAACATTACAGGTAGAACACTACTGCGGTGTTCTAGTTCCTTGATGAATTTACATACTATGTAAAATTTTGCAAAATTTAAAGAAAGGAAAATCAGAAGAGGTACAAGCTTAATCCTTAGAAATCCAAAACAAATAACAGATGTTTATAGTAAAAATGTTCAAATGCTTCCAACTAAGAGCTTTGTAAATGGACTCTCTGTTCGCCCTGGTTCCTGCGTTCTGAAAATAATGAAGGATGTGAATTTTCGCAATATATAGGGAATAACTTTTTAAAAAACTTAAACTGCAATTTACCTTTCTGGTTGATGTCAACAATAAATATGCAGTCCACATGTCAATCATTAAAATAGTAACCAAAATAACAAAAATGAACCATGTGTACCACTGAAAGACTAGAAATGCAAAATACTTATTTTTTCAGAAAAATAATAACAAGGAAACTTTTATAATTCAGCAAAATCTACACAATCTTACCAATATACGGTTTTAAGTACGATACAATTTCTGCTTTCTCTGTTTTTGTGATAACCAACGCCACAATAATTCCAACAATTGATAGCACTACAACCAGTACCAGTGCTATGGCATGGAGTACCTAAAATGTTTTAATAACCAGAATATAAAGATGCCAAATGTATAAAAATTCCTAAAAGATAATGTATTTAAATAATGACCACACTGTATTTTCCAGAAATTTAAAACGTTCCAAGATAAAACAGGAAGGGGCTAACTAACACCATAAAATATCATGCAGTAAATAAATATTTTGTTTGCTTACCAACTCAATATAAGCCACCAGTCGTGCCAAAAAATGCCAGGGTATTCCCATTGTGTTAGTTACCCAGTTAGTCCCAGATACAATTTCAACACTAAAATATATTTTTTTTACATTCTTACTAGGTAAAATTTGATTTGCTGTACACTAATACGCTGATAAATTTGGAAAAGTTTATTAACTGGAATAAAAATAATGCTAATTGTTGGCTTTAAAGATAATGCAACTCTGCCATCTGATTATATATATCTGTAGAAAAAAAGAACTCAAACACGACCATAGCATCTTGGATTTTACTATTGCATTATAATACAAATCTACTTATGAGCATGGTAAAGAAAAGGCCGATTTCCTGAAAAAAGGTGATGTTTACTTTATGTTAACCGTATTTCAGTTTGCAGAACACATTAAGTGTGAGCATAATCAATTTGGAAAGTGGCACATGAGTAGGAGTAGGAACGCCTTTTGTAAATTATATAGGAGATAATATAATTGATAAAATGTAGTTTAATGTAAACGTTGATAATAGATAGACAAAAACCATGTGTCTAGAAAATACAGCAGTTTATGGAGATCTGGCTAAACGACAATGAAACACAAACATTTATTTATGGCAAAACGCTATGTGCATGGAAACATGGTTTTTGTTAGTAATGCACTCAGGAAAAACTAGAAAAGAGCCATGAAAACGGTTGGAAAGATAAAATGTCATATTGAGTCTAAAAAGTATATGATAAAAGCCTTTCAATAAAAATACCGTAAGTACAATAAGTACTAATTTAATACCTTGAATGCTATATTATTTTGACAAAACTTGAGTTTTTATTTATTGCTGTGACAAGATGGCTTACTAAATACAGAAAACATTGAAAACAATAAAACAATTAGGGTTTAATAAATTGATTTGCAAAAATTTAATTTTTAAGCATATATATCTATTTGACCAGCAGCATAATTGTTGCTGTGCTATTTAATATAAAATTAAGAATGCATATAGCGGTTCCCTGCTCGTAGTAGTTAACACCTCCAAACTTAATCTTTATTGCACCATTTGATTTGACTTTCCTTCTGACTTCATGGACAATGTAACCTTTACGTTGACTAAAAAGTTTTCTCATTTCTGCAGAAGCAACTTACTGACATGGTTTGCTTTTCCAGGAAACCAGTAGCCAACTGCAATGAAGACTGTCAAATTAGCTAAGCAATAACAAATCGTGTAAATGATAATTGCAGGCGTTTTAGCGCGAATCAAAGGATGTAGCACTATAATAGTTTCTAGTTGTAATGCAAAAATGATGATGATCTTAAATGGAAGTGCCAAACCTTCATTGAAGCAGTCGTTAATCATGGCTGTTATAACTTGCACAACACCATACTTTTTCAATACTATTTTTATGACTCGTTGCATTGATCTTTGACACGTTTGATTTCGTTGTATAAATGTTTGTATACTTATTGTTTCTAAGTATACAGCAATATAACTTGGGAACAAACCTTGAAAGAACACTAATGCACCTAGTATTGCTAGCCGACAAAGTCTGAGCAATTCGAGCGTTTCTAATGTTGATTTGATTTTTTGTGCATTCTATAATAGTGTCGGTTTTGGAAGATTTTTTAAACACCTGACAACTTCCAGAAACTGCCTCCAAAAGTTTTAAGTGAACACGAATAACTTCTGCTATTTGAATAATACTGCTTCGTTTAAACATTGAATGATAAGTCATTTTGTATTTATTTGTGCCTGAGTTTTCTCTTACACGACGTGTTTTGACAACAATAGATTTTGTAATAAAACCCGACGAAGAAAACATTCTTGTTTTTAATTTGTTAAGATCCTTCCAATGCATACTAACCACAATTCACAACTACATTTGAGGTAGAAAACTAATGATTTTGTGTGCCGAGTGCGTGGGATTTTGTTGTAAAAATTCTGGTTGTAATAAATATTTTAGATTTTCTTATATGTCTACACAGAGTTTCTGGAAAATATTATACTTGGTTTTGATATTTATTGTCATATACTCTTAAGGAAAATATTAAAATGCCAAGAACTTTTATTATAAAACATGCCAAGAACCGCAATGTCCACTTAAACCAAATTAACTTAATGTTCCACATGATAAATTTTCAATATGTTCATGGTATTAGATGTTAAAATGCTTACAGCATACAACCACATATTTTAGTGTATCAGTAAGCCACATTAATAGTTTACCTGATATTTTGCAAAATTCATATTGTCTTGTACATAGATGCGATAATTTTATTGATTATGAAGTATATTCAGTGACATTTTGTTCTGTTATAACATAGTATATCTTTTATTGTAACAACAGTGTTGTGTAGTATCTCCGAAAATCCAATATAGTCTCGTTGATCGACGAGTAATTTATTGCAGTCCTACGCACCTGTAAATATTTTATGAACATGGTCTGGGATATTGGATACTAAATACTATGAATTTGATACATTGATACAAAATACCTATAAGTATAAAAACAGTTGCAATTTTATTACTAATGTGAAACTACTTTATGCTATTTTGTTTATGTGTTTTACAAAAAAAGCAATTATCAGAACAAGATACTAGTAGCAGTTGCTTAAACCTTAATTCAGCTTTTAACACAATCCATTGTGACTAAACGCTGTTTATCACTTACAATGGTATTTTACTTTTACTATACACAATTTACCCCTTGAAAACTTGGTAGCACTTCGAGGATTTCAACCAAACAATTCCGTTTTGACAGTTAGTTTTTACTAAACCTTTTAACAGATTAATAAATATATTAACCTTCTCTACTTACCTGTTATTTTCAAGAGCAAGAAATAGTATTTCTAAATTTCATTTGAAAGTAGTCTGCAAAAATTTAAGGTACTTCATTAGCTAATGATGCCTGACGTCAAGGAAGAAAAAATTATTGATGTAAAATTTTATAATTATTTTTAACGAACTACGTGTTAGTGTTTCAAAAACTGTGAGATGCAAAAAAATATCCAAATTGCTTCAAGTACCTAAATTCAAATAATGGCTATATATTTCTTATTTAATCGTTACTTGAGTTTTTTTAGATTAAAAATTTTCCTCTTCTGCTTATTACCGATTGCTCAAACAACTTATAATGTAACTTTTGAAAATTCAAATGAATTGTCTGACACGGATTATATTCCATTTTTTTCTACTTTGTCCCCACCAATAAAGATTTTAAAGCCAAGTCTCAACATCCCGTCAAAACTGGAAAATCTAAATAGTTTTCTCAATCATTTTCCAAACTGCTTAATCTACATAGCAAAGTTTGTCCAAATTGATTTGTTCTCAGAAATGGTCAACCCAGTGATACAAATGGATATAAAATCGACTAAGGTTCAACTTAGTGGAGAAACAAACTTGCATATGACACTGGCGTCTTCAAGTGCAAGAGGAGGGGAAAGCTTGTATTGCCCACTAGATAAATTTCACAGTGACAGGAAAACCAGATTCAAAATACACAACGGGTTATGCACTACTATAAATTTTCTAAATTATTCGAGTAAAGCAAAACCTTGGAATCTTGAACTACTTCTAGCATTATATCCGTCTCCTCATCAGTTAACTGGCGGAATTCATGTGACAACAGCGGAGATTTGGGATTATGATTATGGGCGGACAATATGGTATTATGAGCGCATCAAATTGAAAAATTTGTTAAGACGATTCCAGAAACCTTTCCCTTCGTCAGCACCAAAATTATATGCATTACTAGTATCTCAAGCCGACGAAACAAAATATGTCGGAAAACTTTTAGCAAATTGGGTGTCGTACACTCAAGGAGATCGGAATCAAGGAACGTATTTTCAAAATCGAATTAGTCTTTTACTGACTACCAAATCACACAATATACATCAATTAAAGTTGACACGATTCTGTGGTCATTGCTTTTCTAGTTGGGAAGTGGAATTGACAATTGTACCTCTATTAAAACTAAAGCAACCCAATATTCTTTTCTTTCTAAAGATAGTACACCCACGTGACAATCAGGGATACCCTTGGGAAATTGATACGCACGCTGGAACAAGGCGAAACAGATTGGCAATTGGTATCAAACAACAGTTTGGATCGTGCAAAAACCGTTTAGCCCATACACAAGTTTTTGACTCAGAGGTCGTGTCTATTCAAGATCAATATGCACATGGTCTTGTGTATTTTTGGCAAACCATACTTTCAAACTTTTCAATTCTTCATGACACTGAGACTACCCATACGTGCCAATCTGGGGAGGCAACTCAACTTCCACGCTCAAAAAACACGGCCGGTTTGACCTTTAACAGGGTACAAATCATAAATCATATGTATGGAGCTAAGCACACTTACTTTGGATCGACGATTGACCCCACCAACACCCTTCGATTTATAAGTTGCAGCAAACCCGTACTAAACCCTTTAGCTTTTAAAGAGCTGATTAAAATCTTTGATGTCTACATATGGGTTACCTTAGTTTTTATTCTGTTCCTTCTTTTATTTTCCATTCGCGTGTCTGAAACACACAATCCACTGCTTCACAGAGCCCTGTCAGTACGACTTATTTTGAATGGTTTAATTGATTTATCAAAAACTTTATGGAAGCATACAATTTCAGTAGTAAAAGTGCTGGTAGAGCAGGGCGACCCATTCCCAGAAAGTGTGACACAGTCCATTAAACTTCGTGTTACGATTGGCACGTTTATGCTTGTCGGTGTAGTAATTAGTAATGCATACAAAAATAGTAACGTTTATAATATTATTGCGCCTAGAAAACCGATTCCGTATGATCAGTTTGACCAGCTAGTTAAATCTGGGTTTAAAATATATACACGAGGGGGTGGATATACAGGGGATACTTTGGAAATCGACTATGCCAACAAATTATTTCTATGGTCTCCGCATGAACCAGCATATCCAGGCAAAGACAGGATTATTACACCAAAGCACGCTTGGTCGGAATTCTGGGAAAAAACTAAAGATTGGGATAAATACTTGTCAAAAGATGAGGCATTTCATCTTAGAAAAATTAAAAATAGTACAACTCTGCATCTTGAGGTTCTTATTAAGGCATTGCATATTACTAATAGGACAATAAGTGAGCATATAGCAAACAAATTGTATAATCCTAAGCATGACAGATATCTATTGCAGTTTCTACCTTTTTTCATTAACACGCAACAGGAACTTTTTAACAAGTTACTATTAGAAAAATGTCAGAAAACTGCACTTGTATTGCCAGAAATTGATGCATTTGTAAACCAATATACACTGCAGAGACAGTACAGAACTAGGGTACATGTTGGAAAGGAAGTTCTTGCAGAAAATGAAGTAGCGCTTCAGCTGGAGGGCATCGTGTCACCACATATTATTACAAGAGCACGGAGTATGGAGTCGGCTGGAATATTTGAATGGTGGGCGCGGTATATTCGATCAATAGCTCCAACTACCAAAATGGTTATTCAAAATAGTTCTCTTACTGTAACCAATTCAGAAAACTTGAATTCAATACGCCCTTCGTTGGAAGGAAATGTCCAAGTGATTTTCATAATAGTGATGTCTGGATGCTCCTTGTCTATGGTTGTGTTTCTAATTGAAATAAGGAAGCGTTTAATCAATTTTATCATAATAATTGCAAAAAGATTATGTCATATTGCTGATTCAGTAATATTTAAAAGAAGAAAATCGACTCGAGTTGAGATTATACGTGGAGTTTTCCAAAAAGATTGAGAAAATTTTTTCGTGAACAATATTTCATACATGCTAAGAAGTTCCGTCACTATGATTAGTCTATCATATAGCCTAGGTTCTTGTGTACATTAACATTATTTAGTCATGGGCCCAAGTGCCATAACATATGAATACCAGGTAAAATAAAAAATAGTATAATTTTCAAGGTTTTGATCAAACCCTAAATTTCGAGTTCTGTATTTTCTAAGGGATTTGAGGCAGATGTCTAATCAACCGCTCGTCAGGTTTGCTGTCATCTGTAGTATTTCATGTAACAACCGCATTATTTAAATCAAGATCCTTCATGTCAAACGAAGCATGATCGTAACGTGATACATGGTGCACCCACTTTTTTTCAAATTTTAAAGGTGTCATGTTTCAAATGTTTTATTTAATAACACATTTAGCCATCCAAATCATAACGTACATGTGTCATAGAAAGAGCAACAATTCCTTGTCATTATAGGCGGATTTAATTTCTAAGACTTTACTGGGTTTCTCTAGAAACAGGTAAAACAATATGTTGACCCTACCCAAATTTTCGCATTGGATCGTTTTAAAAATTTATTGTTCGTGAAACCACACAAACCAGGTAGTAGCCTGGTCCACATGCAGCAGATTTTACTAAAGCTGTAGATCAAACAAATTATACCTTTCTTTCCCTACATGCACATTTGTCCCTTGTAACACAGCTTGAGATTTTGAAACGCAAAAATTAGCATGTAATTTTTTGAACTAAATTTATAACCCTATTTTTAACTTCGTGCATCTCAGAAGTTAGGCAACTTACATAAATGATTTTTTTCCACAATACTCAGCAACTAATACCCTAACATCAGGTAAACGTTCTAGTTTCTCGAGCTACAAATAAAAAAATTCCGTACATTAAAGTCTTTCTCAATCTTTTTGGAAAACTCTACGTATGCTAGTATACATTTTTTTTCTTTTTATGCACACAATTTATTTTTTGAGCCCACCTTTATTAGATAAGTGGTACGCATTAGAAACATTTCAATGAACATATTAATACTGTAATATTACCAAACATTTTTTCGTCAATTACCTCTGTATTTCCAGATTGAAATTTACTAATTGTAATACCCCACACAAAGCCACAATGTTATGCATAAGAAATAAATAACTTAAATCAACAAATGAACATTATCGCGTTGTCTCTTAACTTATAGCCTACCGTAAATTCCCAATTTATAGCCCCGGCTAAATTTTCAAATTTACCCCTCTCAGGGAGGGCTATAATTAGAGAGAGGCCATAAATAGAGAGAGGCTAAAATTTCAAAAACGCCTTGAAACCCAACAATGATTTTCACAAAAATAGATAATCCAAAAATTGAAAGCACGCTTCCTTAAATTTGAGTAAAAATACAAATTATATCTTAATATTACTTACGTAGTGCTTGCTACCCTTAATTTGTTTTCTATTTATTACGGAATTAGGTAATAAGTTATCAGTATTAACAACTAGTAATGACATCTTTTGATAATTGATTCTTCTGCTTGAGCCTCTTTATGTCAAGAATGATTGTTGTAAAGTCGTTTTGAAAGAACAAAATAGCGAATTAGTTTTTGAGGGGGGCTATAATTTGGGAGAGGCTAAATTTTCAATTTTTCCCCTGCCGGGGAGGGCTATAATTAGAGTGGGGCTATAATTTGAGAGAGGGCTATAAATTGAGAATTTACGGTATATAGCATTTGAAAGATTCTTCAATAATAAAATATAGAAGTTAACACAGCCAAAATGTCTTTTGATTAAAATGTGTTTATTTAAAGTAATTAGGAAATCGGTAACTGTGAAATTACAAACATATTTTATTTAATAAGTAACATAAGTGACGCAGTGTTAACTAGTAAAAAATTTAAAATGCAGATAGCAGTTCCCCGTTCGTAGTAATTGACGCCGCCAAACTTAAGACGTATATCAATTTTTGTCTGCATTACTTTCTCGAACTCTTTTCTTGTTGTTTTATTTGAAATACGATACACAATTTTTCTCCATTCTAGCAAAATTAACTTGCTGACAAAATTCGCTTGTCCGGGAAACCAATAGCCTACTATAATGAAAGTTTCTAAATTCATTAAACAATATCCAGTAATACCGATCACAAACGTCGGAGTGCCAGAACGAATCAATGGATGCAGGATTATGATTGCTAGCATTTGTGAAATTGCAATAACATAAATTTTAAATGGAAGTGCCAATCCTTTATCAAAGCATTCGTTGGTTAAGACCGTGATAACTTGCACAGCATTGTACAGTTTTATCGACTTTTCCAGGACTTTTTCCGTTAGTGCTGCACCAGTACAATTTAGCTTTAGAAAACGTTTTATGTTCATTGCTTCTAAGTATACTGCTATGTAGGTGGGAAATAATCCTTGAAAGAAAACTAGTGCAATTAATGTTGCCATTCGACAAAGATTCCAGACCTCCAAGCTTCCAAGCAGCATCCTTACCAAAACACACGTCCGTGAAGTGATTTTCCTTGTACAAATGTAAGCGGTTATTGGATCCATCACGTTTGCAGCTAAAGCTAATAGATAGCAAAGTGTAAATGCAATGCCAACAACTATAACGTTAACAGCATTTATTTTCAGAATTAGGGAAGCTTTAGAAGCTGGTAATGCTGTGACTACATTAATGATTCGAGCAAACTCTTTGTGCTTTTGAATCGCAAAATTGCTAGCTATGTAACCCGCAACACCAAATCCTGCTAAATATGAAGCTTTAAATAACATTAATCCATTAATAACTCTTCCAGTTTCCAAGAAACTAGCAAGAAAAAACACAAGTTTTGCAGAGAATAGTAATGTGTGCAGAATATGAGGACAACGAGCGTGTCTTATTACTATTTTATCACCAACACTTGTAATTACACCATTTGTATCCAGTGATAGTCTAAAAACCTGGTTATTAAAGGGAATGCATTGCAATAGTTTCATATGCACTTGAAGGATTTTAGAAAGCTCTAGCGTTCTTAGTCTTTCAACAAATTTTGTCATTTTTGAAATTTTTTCAAATAACTTTTCTCAAACACTAAAAGTTTAGTTGTGGAATGTCTATGTATTTAATGGTGACCTATGAAACTTGCACAGCACAGTGGTTACAGAATACTCAGTATTCCTATCACAATCTCAACCAAATATGCTCTTTACCATTACTAAACACGCCGAACTAAATTGCCAGCAGTAGGTGATGCGAAGGCAAAAACAATCAACTGAAACTAACTACTGAAAAGCGAATCCTTCTAAAACCTGTTAATTTTCTATGTCAGCTATTCAAATAGGTTTGTCCACTACATTCAACATTATACTAGTATTATCTTGATTAACCGTACAAAGAAAAGGCAATAGTAATATTAATTTGCTGGAGTGAACGGAATAGGGATTTTCTACACGTGTGGAAAATTTAAACCCTCAAAACACATTTCTTGTCCCTCTAATTAGTAATAAATCCGTCATTGTTTACCTCAGACTAAACGATAATGTAATTTATTATCAAGATAAGAAAGTGGATTGTGGTCCCCACGCGCGATGCAAATAATTAATTTATTTTATTCGATTTTGTAAAAAGAACATTTATGATTTTCAAATACACGCTTACACGTATATTCATAAATTGTTTTTTCTTAATATGCTGAATAATTTAGCTAAATCTAAATTTGTAAGGGTGTTCATATATCACTACATGAGATTTTGCGGAGCTACACATGAAATCTGTACATTTGTAAAATTACAGAAAGAATTTTTCTTTTTAAATGCTTATATTTTTTTTATTGAAGGGACAAGTTAATGGAAGATGTATTCATAATATTATTAAGTTTATCGTGAGCTAAACGACCCACGCAGAATACTACCTTATCCTAGTACTACCTAAGCGGTTTTTTGTCTGATTAGTTTGACTGAAAGATGTTGTATGATATATAAAAACTAATAACTAAATAAATTGTCAATAAGCTTATCATAACGTAGAACCAAATAAACGCTCTAGTATGTAAACCATATGATCAAAATGCTGCGTGGGTTATTAATACACTTCAAAGACAAATCGCCCACATGAATATGGCTCGTTTTATTGGTACCCGATCTGTCGTTAAATAAGTACATATATAAATTAGTTTTCTTAAAAACTATCAGTCAAAGTTTTAATTAACTAAGTGTTTTAGTGATATAGCTTTGACTGTATGATATATCATCGTTAATTGCTAGGGACCTTGGCTACAATTGTATTGAGTTTTATTCTAAATCTTTACGCTGATTAGTATAGAGCCACACATGTTAGATATAAAACCTAAAACGGTTAGGCACGTGATTCGCTGGATCTGATAAAAGCTTCCGCTATTCACTGCTTCCACTCTAAACGCTCGTATAATTCTTCTCCCAACTTTGCCATACAACTCTCCGCTTTTAATTTGCTTTTCAAACTTGACACTAAACTCATTTACCATTGCTGTAAATATGATAAACATAGTCAAGCATACAATCACCGAAATTGCCATTGCAACTCCGAACATGCCAAGTGGTAAATGACCTTTAGGTCCTAGTCTCATACTTACAAACAGATTGACAGAAACCATGGCTCCCATTGTCGTTTTAGAAGTCGGCACATAGCTCTGGCAAAAAGTGTTGTTAAAAATAGTGGTTAAAATACGCAACTTGGAATAAATCATCATTTGCTTCTGCAGATGGTGCACACTTACTGGGATTCGTAAAGTTTTGTATTTGGTCATCATCAACACTATGGTTGTTTTAAATGTATGCATATAATCAAGATTTAAATTGAAGGAGAAGAGGAAGCCTCCCCAGGCATAATACAATTGCCACATATCAAAGACCAAACCAATAAATGTTGCTATCCCGTCTGTTTCTTCAGATGCACGGGTAATCCACAAAACAATTCTGTACACGTATGATCCTGCCTGCCAAAAGTCACGTCGAAAATAGAATAAGATTATCGGAAAGCAGAAAAACATGGATGATAAACAGTTGAGACACAAATAGTAAATTATTTGCTTTCGAACTTTCTTAGATTTGTTGAATGCGCCAAGCTCAAAACTGTCTGCAAAATATAACAACACCATAAGTCAATTTTTCAGATAAATAACTTCTAAAAGCCAACGCTTTCTTACTTTTCTCCAAGTTTTTAACCAACTGAAGCACGCCATCGTTTAGTTGCTTGATTTCCGTACGATGACGTAAATGTGGAATTTGCAGATTTACAAAACTAAAGGCCAATATTGCCCACATGCTATGAAGCGCCAACTTCTCATATTGCTCTTTTGCCATATAATTTGGCAAAAGTTTGATCAGAAAGGATGTCGTAGTTAAAAAATATACTACGGAAAAGATGCAAGACAACACCCACAGCACATATTTGGTTAATGAAAATTTCAAGGAAATCTTTATGGAATTAGCTTCCCAGTTTACTTTATACGGAAATGCAAGTATTAACTCAAAGAAAGCAAATAAATTTTGTATTAAACCATTCATCTTGGAAAGCACTGGGATGGAGAAGAATAACAATGAGAAGGCTTGGGATAAACTGTGAGGTTTTTTTGTTTAACCGTGTTATTTTATGCTTTATTAATGCTCTGTAATATAACTTAGCTGTCAGTGGAGTTCCATAATTATTGTACTTGAAAAGTAAACCATACGTGTAAGTATGTAATTATAGCTCCAAAAGGTTTACAGATACTAGAATTGGTTAAGATTCTGGGGACAAGTTAATATCTCTTATTATTGTAGTTTGCTGCTCTAATACCAGTGTATTCTATTTAAAGGCTCAGTGTATGTTGAAAATAAGCGTAAAATATTTTATGACAATGAGGTTAAAATATGTTGTGCATAAGCACGTATAGTTCGTAGAGAGATTATGATTATGATATTATGATAATATTAGTAATAACACATTCGCGTAAGATCCTTTTTTACGTCAACTCACCACAAAATGTCCATCTTATGCGACAATTATGCGTACTTTTTCATGCTAAATATCTTGTGAATTACAATAACATGTAAAAATATTTAATGAAAACTAAGTGACCAGCTTTACGTCAGAGTCGTATATACGGATTTATTTAACGAAGTTGCGCTGGGAACGCTTTTGTAATAGAACATACGTATTCAGTATTAAATATTCAGTAACACTTATCCACCACGTCAAAATTCTGTCGATAAGGTACAATTCTTATATTATAAACATTAAACTGGAGAAATGAACCCAACGGCACAAAAGGCAAAAGACAAAGGACTAAAATTATTCCAAATAAGTAGCATGTCCATATCCGTAGCCTTTGAATTCATAGACCAATTTTACATTCGAGTTGAAAAATAAATAGATTGGTCATGGTTTACCAGCGTTGTATATAATTAATGCGCGTATTTAAAAATGAGATTTAAACTAACTTGTAAGTACGACGTTTTAAAATTCGTCATATAATTTTACTTGCAAAACGAATTACAAGATAAACAAAATTGACAGTTATGGACTGATAAGTGTAATTAGTATAGATAATGTCAACTCCTTACTTCCTTATCGACATGCATTTTAAATAAAATGTGCGTACATGATTGGGGAGTGGTTTAGTTTCTTACTGTGATTTTACAGCTCCTTTTCAATTTTGTGTTATTTCCAGGCTGAAGAAATGCAGAAACAAATACTTTTTTTCCTTTCGGTGGTAGCATGTAGTAGCACCCAAGAGACTACACGATTTCCCGAGAGCACACGCTGGCAAGGCACTACGCCAGGTACATAAAAATATAGTTTACCTGAGTTAATAATGCAACATAACGAATTTTGAGTATATTCATTGTATTTATGCTTCATTTTTTAGATGGATCCACTGGAAATTTAGTATTAGTTGCAACTGTGGACGGCAAATCGTTTTATGCAGAAGGAACTGTGGAAAGGGTAAACTGAACGGTTTAAAAGAATTTCAATGATGTAAAGACAAAAGCTTAAAATACATGGCATACCTAATTAACAGGAATGGCGAGTAGCGGGATTTTTCTGCAATTCCAAAGGGATGAGATTAGCTTCAGTTACCACCAAAGCTCAAGCTGATGCACTACAGGCGGCATTTAATGAGGAAATCTTTTCTGGGAGTAAGTTAATTCTATTAGTTTAAAAAAACATTTAAGCTTATATTAATTGAATGTGTTATTTGTCTCTGTTGTTTTTAATTCATGTTTTGTATTCTTAAGGTTACTGGACATCTGGGCGTGATGCTCATCTTGGCCGCCAGTTTACCTGGAATGGCACAAATGAGCAAGTTGACGATAATATTCCTGGATTTGCTACACAGGCGGACATTGATTACCAAACGTGTCTATTATACAGCAGCCAATCGGCTAATTCTAGATCTGGCGTTGTCTACTGGTGGTGTGATGATCAGTTTGGTACTCTGTGTGAAGCTCAGTAACAACTCGTTACTTTTTAAAATAGCATAAGATCTATATTGTGCCATGTATTTGAAAAATATACGGTTACTTGTAAAAATGCTTTCACTGAACACATTTATTAGAAAGCTTTGTGTCGCTTACTGATATCCATTAACGGTTCACTTCTAAAAACTAAAATAAATGTATACCTTGTTTCTTTTATGTAACGCATACTATGGTAAAAGATAGATAATAATACTTTGATTTCCTCATTTTAGATATTATCTCAAGCAAATATTTATGACTATCTTATCTAATTGTTGTCATTATCAATGTAAGTTAATTAGTACATGTGAACTAGCTAACAATTTCACAACACTGATTGCAAGACCTTGACCAATTTATCATAATTACTTTATCGTAACAAAGTGGTCTTTTGGCAATAATTTGCGACATCTGCATGATGTGATTTTGCTCTGAATTTTGTATCAGCATAAAAAATTGCATGATAAGAATACGCAATCGGTATTTTTTAGTCAAGAATATTTGTATCCGGGCCTTACATAAAACCAGGAAGCCCACTATTGACATTTCAGTAAAGCGGGTCAGCAGTCTAATCGTATGATATGTAATGCTAAAGTTGATTGAAAGGGTACTGGTGAGCAAGACTGGTCGTTACATTTTTCAAAGTTTTAGCATGACTAATAAACAATAAAATAAAATAATTACTTGCTAAAAATAAAATAGGCGGACTGTTGTTTCAACTAAAAGTATCCATGGCATTTTGATCCCTGGAATGTAGGTACCACTTTGCTTAAAATGGTCAAGGAAAACAAAGACGCTGGGCTGCGTGAAGTCGTCAATACATAAGCAAGCACTAGCATTTCTGACAAACAGTTGTTTTTATGATTATTTAATTTGAATAGAACATCGTTTGGGCGTTTGAGCTGAATTCTCAAACACTTATATTTCATTTATTAAAATTGAATGCTTCCATAATAAAATTATACCAATTCAAACAACCCACACTTGATTCATGTCATGAGAAAGTATGGGTTCTAAAAGCGGTTGACAAACAACAATTTTCTAGAACTTGCCGAGTTTTTTCCTTGTGACAAGTTTGAACTGCTAAATATTCAGTTACATAATTAACTACAAAACATGAATGGTCCTTATTTGCACTCTAAACAAATAGGTTTAAATTTAATTTGGTTACTAGTTAGGGCGTAATGTTTGCATATGTAGTTAATCAGCTCTTTTAGTTTATGTTTAGTGCTCTAGTTGCTTGAAAATGTTTAAAATGTCGAAAAAAATCATTGCTGAGTGTGAAGCAACCGTTCGAGCACTTTCCAGAGTTGGTGTGACCCCAAAGTTCATTCTGAAGCAGGTTAGGGAACTCGGAAATGACATCAGCAGGAAGAGCGTCTTCAATTTACCTAATGGGACTGGAAAAATAAGAGAAGCCAAACCTGCAGGTCTTCTCAGCCCTCCGAAAGTCCAGCCTTACAAAGTCCAGACAATGGCACTGATTTCAAAAATCGACGGTTTGATATCAAATGGAAACTCCCTGTCTCAAGCATAAATAGCCAAACGTTGTAAAGTGTCTAATAACACTGTATGCAAAGTTACTAGTGAAAATTTGCACAAACAAGTCCTGAAGATGAGGATTATTTACGAAATGAAAACTTTCCATGAGGCGACCTCACACACTTCAAGGCATACGCCAAAGACTTACGCTCCTGGCTGGGATTCACAATCATAAATATAACAAGACATACCCTTCAAGTCTCCCAGCGCTTCGCCGATGGACTTTTTTGGCTTTGGTTTCTTAAAATAGAAGTTTTTGTTTCTTGACGTACAACAACTTTTGACGGTATTTGGAAACTTATGCGACAAGAGTGGTCCAATGTTTCCCCGGAAATGACCTCAAAAGTCATGAATTCTTAGAAAAGACAATGTCGAGCTATTAGAGCATCGAACGGAGATCATGTGGATGAAACTTAAACAATTCGTCGACAAAAGCTTAGTTTTAAAAACCTTTAGCTTTTAGAGTGCAAATAAGGACCATTCATGTTTAGTATGTAACTGAATATGACCATGTATGAAACTGTGCAGAAGCATTAACCAAATGTACACTACTAAAACTTCTACCAGGACAGACCCAAAGTGAAGTTGGCAATTGCATTTCATCTTCCTCCATCTGTCGACACGAGTTTGAATGACTAGATGTAGTATTGTTGCGAAGACCGGGAGAAGTGCTTCTCTTTCAAAGCTTAGAGCATGAAAAAATAAAAACGGCTCATGTGGCAGCTCGCAGCACCGCTTCTGGTTCATTATTGTTTGAGAAGCCGTGGGAGAAGTGTGTAGTGCAGCACCATTAAGTTTTTGACGGATTTTATGATAATTTTTAACAGTAATTGTGGTTATTTTTTGTGATTATCACCAAAAAAGGTTAATTGTTTAGTCCAAATTATATTTTACACGGTATGTTTGCTGAAAATTATCAAAATCAGATAAAATCCCGTGGCCAGTGCAAGCCGACGATGCGGTGTGTAATCAGCGTGCAGTGCATTGCGGTCCGCGCATGAGGATTCAGGTTTTGTCAGAATTTAATTAATTTTTTGAATGATTAAAGCAAGTATAATCGCCTTAAGGCAAAATTGCCACCCGGTTTTTAAAGGGGAAATATTTTATCTCGGAATAAGCGATTAAAATGGCATTTTAAGTAGAACTTTGGTTCCACATGTCCAGCCCACGAACGGGGGACTACTATGATTATCTGTTGATAACAACATGGATTAAATGCACAGGTAAATGCAAGTATTAAGGCTAGTGTGCCTCTTCAATAAAACCTGCATTAGCAATTTTTAAATTATCGATTTAGTACGTTTAATGGGCAAAAATATACATGGTACATTGACGCTACAGAAAGGTAGCCAATCATCTAATAGATGCACCAACGACGATTACCTCAGCTAACTAATTATAGGTGTTGAACGATGATAATAGTCAGTCATGGCAGTGGCAATCAATTATTTGAAGAGTAAGATTAGCAGGTAACTCCAAGAGCTGAAGACTGAGTCAAGGAATTTTAATATCAGTTAAAAAAGGCCAAAGATGCCAAGGAATGTTAAGCTGCCGAGTCCATGAAATGGACACTGCCAAAACAATTTAATATCAGTTTTTAAAATAGTAAAAGGCCAAAGATGCCAAAAGAATCATAAGCAGCCAACTCCATGAACTGGAGACTGACAAAAAACAATTATTATCAATTTTAAAATATTAAAAGGCCAAAGATGCCCAAATAATGATAAGCAGCCGACTCCATTAACTGGAGACTGCCAAGAACAATTAATATCAATTTTGAAAAATTATAAGGCCAAAGATGCCAAAGAATGATAAGCAGCCGACTCCATGAACTGGAGACTGCCAAGAACAATTAATATCAATTTTAAAAAATTATAAGGCCAAAGATGCCAAAGAATGATAAGCAGCCGACTCCATGAAGTGGAGACTGCCAAGAACAATTAATATCAATTTTAAAAAATTATAAGGCCAAAGATGCCAAAGAATGATAAGCAGCCGACTCCATGAAATGGAGACTGCCAAAACAAATTAATATCAGTTTTTAAAATAATAAAAGGCCAAAGATGCCAAAAGAATCATTAGCAGCCAACTCCATGAACTGGAGACTGACAAAAAACAATTATTATCAATTTTAAAATATTAAAAGGCCAAAGATGCCCAAATATTGATAAGCAGCCGACTCCATGAACTGGATACTGCCAAAACAATTTAATATCAGTTAAAAATAGAAATGGCCAAAGATGCCAAGAAAATGATAAGCTGCCAACTTTGTGAACTGCAGACTGCCATAAGAATTAAATATCAGTTTTAGAATAATAAAATCGAATGATGCCAAAAGAATGATAAGCAGCTGACTTCATGAACTGGAGACTGCCAAAAAGATTTTTAATACCAGTTTTTCAGAAAACGCCAAAGATGCCAAGAATAAATAATAAATAATAAAATAAAATAAAACTGCAAGCTTTATGAATTTTGAAAGCGCAAAAAGAATTTATAATCAGTTAAAAGAACTCCATCGCCAGAGATGCCAAATGATTGATAAGCTACTAGCTCCATGAATTGGAGACAACCAAAAAGAAATTTAATATCGGTTTTTAAAATATAAATGGTCATAGATGCGTCATAGATGCAAAATGAATAATATGCAACCAGTTTCATCACTGGACATTGTCAATACGAATTTAATAATTTTTTGAAAAAATGAATTAAATGGCTTAAGAAGCCACAAGAATCATAAACCGCCAGCTCCTTGACATGGAGACTGCCTAAAGAATTTAATATAAATTAAGAGAGAAAATGACTGGGGAATAAAAAATATTGATAAACAGCCCCTTGATTCGGGGACAGCCGCAAATTATTTCGCTATCAGTTAAAGAATCTAGTGGCCAATTAGACCAACAATGACGATAGACAGTCAACTGCATTAATTGGAGTTTAACGAAAAGAAGTAGAATCAGGCAAAAGAAACAGTATCAAGATGATTTTATAGCAACCGGCTCCATATACTGGAAGCCGTAAATTTATATACAATAAAAATATAGAATTGAATTGAACATCAAAAAAGTTGACAAAATGACTAAGGATCCATAATTGTCGATAAGAACCATGAACTCGGTCAACTAAAAATTCTAACAATGGTTTAGCATGATGTAGAAAACTAAAATGATTATGCGTTTGAACACGATAGGTTGGTGAGATACTGTATAGGGACAAAAGGAGTAAGTTATATAATCAGTCAAAACTTCTTCTATTAAAGATTGGTTTAATTTTTCCAAGATTAAAATGAATTAAATGACAGGGTCATGCATATCCTAGTGCTGAATACGTTGGTTTAAAAATTTACTGGTGTGATCAATATGTCCATGCATCACTGAATGGCCTAGTAGCAACTGATTTCCACTTTGCAATGAGAAATTAGGATCAGAAATATCAGCCATCATGCTAAAAACCTAGTATATTGCTAATTATTAGTTATAGTTGTGGACGTTGAATGTTTTTAGTTGGCCATAAGAAATTAAAACAAACTTGGGCAAATTACGCAAATAAATCAGTTAAAAATGACAACAATTGACAAGCAAAATGTGTTTGAAGAATATCCACGATTCCTTGATTCCTAGAGCAACAGTTATTTAACATAACTGGAAGTTATTTTGAATTATTATAGAATCGGAAAAATGATTTTAGAGTGGAGCGTAGGCGGAGTTCCTTTTTTCAAATTTACTTCACTTTAGTTTTTTGTTAAAATCAGTCAAAACAAGGCCATCGGGACGATATAAATCAGCCAAGAGTACGAAACAAGCTTTAATATTAAAATATTACAATTTGGTTAGCCAGTTTGCATCGAATTATGCTTTGAGTAAAATAAAAGGTGAAATAAAAAGGTGAAATATTATATTGGGAATCAAGCTGTGTGCTAATTTATTATGAAAGTATGATGAAGTATATTTCCATAATTCTAAAAAACTAAACTAATTGAAGAATTATCTTAACACAACAAAATATTTTATGAAAGATTTGGCTTAAATAAGATAATGTCAATAGAAGAAAACTAATTCCCTGAATCAGAAAACAAGGTTATAAAAATCTATTAAATGTACAAGAAGATAAACTAGTGAGCAAGATGAATACATAAATGGCCTTAACATGTAAGATATGGGCCTAACGTGAACGTAAATTGAAATAAAAGATGCAACTACCGTGTATGCATATAGTACTGATTGATAAATCTGAAAGAAAATTACAAATATGTCGAAAGACAAAAATAATATTGGATCTGCCTTTACAGAAGCAGATATGATTTCATTAATTTTCAAGTAACGCAAAAACAATTCTGCTGAATACATTTGCAAAGTAACAATAAAGCGGCAAAAAGTTCACAAGCTAAAACGGTACGTGTTAAGGTCATGATATAAACTATAACGAATAAAAACACCCAGTTGATCCATTGAAAATTTTAACGCTAGGAATAATGAAATGTATGTATTGTAGTGAATATTCGATGGAAAATGAAAGAAAGAAAGCATTTTGAAAGAATGAAAAGTATCTCGCATAAGCGGAGATTACATCTTAAAATTTATAAATTTCATACACATACACAGTAACAAGAGAACTGACATATTAAGTTAGTTAAGCTATTAAATTGTAACCGAAATTTGTGAAGAGGCGATAGAAAAGTGTCTATAAATTACTAGCTTTATAACTGATGTTTTAAATGATTTTAATTTAGTATACAGAACGTGTATGAGGAATGCATAATTAATAATACTTCTGAAACCATTTCAAAGAAATATATGACAACTTGCGCGTTGAATCATTCAAAAAGAGAAGTCTAATTATTTAAAAACATGATAACCGAGGCTCAATATTATAGTGTGCCTTTTCAAGTACCGTGGTTACTAAACTTGCCGACAAGCATTAGACTTTCGGGCGTGTCAAGGGATAAAAATAAAATATGAACAATATTTTTCTGTCTAATGAAGACGTGTAACATTTTGTTAGTTGTGTACTGTGTTTTAAATTGTGTTGATTTGATTCATATTTGAATGCGAGTTAACATGATCCAGTGATGATCAAACAAAAAACTAAAGATCATTGATTCTGTTTTTCTATAAAGCTATCTAGCAGAATGAGATTCAAATACAAAGCAATGCATAATATGCATCTAAGAATTATTTGCGGACGGAGAATAATTAAGCGGAAGTGTTTTGAAATGACAATCACGATATGGTTTTACAACTGTAAAATATAGTAATGAAACCCATATAATAATTCTGTATCGGGTCAAAAATTTCTAATAGAATGGTGATTGTGATTGGTATCAGTGATACATTACATAGTTTGGTTACTAAACTTTAGTGCAATGCTAAATTGTCTTAAGACAGAAATACAACTTATAAGGTCAAGTAAACAAGCTAACTTAAATTAGGGTGTACATATTTTGATATCATGCAAAAATTTATTGCGAGGGTTTGGGAATCTCGCGTCTCGTAGCTTTAAAAGACTACATCTAGTCATTCAAACTCGTGTCGACAGATGGAGGAAGATGAAATGCAATAGATGATTTTGCGAGGTTTGCCGAAGGCAAACCGAAGCAAAATCGAGATTGTATGAGTCTTCCGTAATCGGAAGACACGAGTTCCCACCCTACCCACGCCTGATGGCAGAACCTAATTGATAAATTAATTGCTGATTCAACACCAATAATTTAGCTATGTTGATATTATATTACGAGACGCTCGAAGCTTTAAAAATAATGAACCAGAAGCGGTGCTGCGAGCTGCCACATGAGCCGTTTTTATTTTTTTATGCTCTAAGCTTTGAAAGAGAAGCACTTCTCCCGGTCTTCGCAACAATACTACATCTAGTCATTCAAACTCGTGTCTTCCGATTACGGAAGACTCATACAATCTCGATTTTGCTTCGGTTTGCCTTCGGCAAACCTCGCAAAATCATCTATTATTAGTGTGTTCCGTTAGTTTATACAGTCAAGTCCGCAGTCAAGCAAACAAATTTAACGTGGGAGCTGATATTTAATGGTATATGTCAATTAAAAGTAAATAAAACATATATGTTACTGGAATAGGAAACACCAAAGTCAACTCCAACAGCAAATGTAATAAACTATTCAAAAACATATTCCATATCGATTCAAATTGACGTCTATCAAAATAACAACTGTCGTGCTGTTTTCTCAGTGAATGCTATCGGGAAAATATGTAAATCTGCTTGATGCTGTAATAATCTTTTGTCAAACGCATGCCGTTTTTATTATATTCAACGTTTTATAAAGCTCCTTTACCACTCACGTAAAGCAACTCATAACCTTTATTTTCTTATAATAGCAAAATTTTGGAAATATGTTTCAACTTATCATTCTACATTACATTATGTTAAAAAAATTCAATATTAATAAATATGTACTTAAGTAAACACAAATTTGAGAGTTTTGAAATACGATACTTTCCACTACTGACTGACCAAGCTTCTTTAAAAGTCTTTACAAGTATGCTTGACTAGTTCCGTTAATATTGCTATTATTGTGTCAATTTACAGTAGCAACATAAGTGATGCTGTGTTCACCAAGAGAAAATTTAAAATGCATAGAGCAGTTCCTCTTTCATAGAAATTAACTCCACCAAACTTTAGACGAATATTACTAATTGCCTTCATTGTTCTTTTACATTCCTTGGTAGCCAGTTTTTGTGGATTAGCACAGAACGTCTTGTTCCATTCTTCTAGAATTAACTTGCTGACAAAATTTGCTCTTCCAGGAAACCAATACCCAATTATTATAAACATATTCAAATTTAGTAGACTATACCCACTGGCATAAATTAGTATGGTAGGAGTATCACCACGAATGCCTGGATGTACCAAAATAATTGCCCACGTTTGCGACAGAATGAGCAGTGCAATTTTCAGTTGAACCGCTAATCCTTGATTGAAGCAGTCATTAATTATGGTAGTCATGACCTGCAAAACATTGTAGGATTTTACCGAGTCTGTAAACATTTTGTGCAAATGGAACCGTATTCTGCATCTGGATGACCGTCTGATTGCAGAAATTACTAAGTATACAGCAATGTAGCTAGGAAATAGACCCTGAAAAAATATTAGCGGGCCAAGTGTAGTCAACCGACAAAGATTCCAAAATTCGTAAATTTTCAACCCAGTTCTCAAAGCACTGCATCCAATATTCCATCTTGAAGGCAGAGACTGACAATCCTTAACAGTTATTGGATCTAATAGATTAGCATAGATAGCAAAACCAACTAGGGCGGTTACAAAGATGATCATCACTGGCATGTTCATAGCGTTGATTTTAAGCGTTGGGGACGATTTCACTTCAGCTAATGTTGGCAACATGTTCAGAACTCTTGTAAACTCCTTGTGCTTTCTAATTGCAAAATTAGTAGCAATATACCCACAAACTCCAACTAATACCCAGAAAGTGAATTTAAAAAGGAGAACGCCATCAAGTCCATGTCGTGTTTTTGTGAAAAGCTCTTTCACAAGTAGCATAGCTTTCATTGTGTAATACAATGTGTGCAATATGTGCGCAATCCAAGCGTTTCTAAGAGCGTTTGATTTGCTGCACGTTTTTAGGACAAGCGTAGATTCTTCAGCTATCTGAAAAATTTGGCAATTTCCAGGAACCAATTCCAATAGCTTTAAGTGTAACTTAAGTAGTATATTGAGGTTTAGCTTACTTATGGCTTGCAAAACATACATTTTGTCAAGCATCACTATAAGCGATAGTGGAAAACTGATTAAAACTTTGAAATAGAGCAGAACTAAGAATTTAAAAACCTTAATGAACATTTGTCTTTGACAACTGTTTGTGTTCCTGTTGGAACAAACTTGTAAATGTCAAACTCCCACGACGGTTATAAGATAAACACATGTCATTTTGCAAGCCTGTTAGAAATAGTCATGAATAAGTCTAACATTTTTTAAGTGCCATCTCTTTTAACAAACAGGTAAATTTTAATGTCAATACACAAACACGGTTAGGTACGTACCTTTGAATAGTTAACCTGACAAGTAAATTGACGATGCGTCAACATTTAGCCGCTGTAGCATTTGGCCAGCTTGTCAATTCTTGAAATGAGTACAGTATTTGTATACGTGAAGTATTTTAGTTAAATTGCTACAATTATAAATGCTTCCGTCTGATCATTAAAGCTGATTACTAATGGTTTCATGGTACCCTTTACTTTTACTGCCATATCCTGAGAAAACACTAGTATGTTAAGAGTGCATCACAAAAAGAGCGCAATTTTGTTTCATAAAGTTGTGTACATTGATACATGCTAGATTTTGTGCACTAGACTAGACAATTGGTGAAAGCAAACTGATAGAGACGTTTTACAAACACAGTACACAGTAATTGTAAACCAGAATAGTAAAACAGTGAGATTATGCTTACAACTGTAAGACATCAACCTTTCGTACTTTCAAATCAATTAATTCACCTATGCGCGATTTATTCTCATGGCTAATTAAAGCAAGCTCGGGTCAAAGAACACGGCCACTACAAATTTTGATTAGATTGTAAGTTGTCGATTGTCAGTTTTAATACATAGTGACGATGCAAAAAGGAACGTGGCGTGGGCATGGCATCAAGCCAATCCTTTATGATTACAAATAATTATGTCATCACATGCGTCACTACGCTTGATTTAAAGTTATTAATTTAATACATGAGAAGTAAACATGGAATAGTAAACAGAAAGCAAAAAGCTTACGTTAGCAAAATAGCTACCAATAAAGTAACTCTAACTCACACTAAAAGCAGAAATTATTGATTATATGAATTTAAGGTTTTAATGTGAAATAAAACAACGCCTCAAAGAATATCAAGACTTTAATTAACTTGTAAAATTTTGCAACTTTATTTATTTCATACATTTACAAAATTTGAATAATAAATGTAATCTTAAATTACTAGCATAATGGATGCCGTATTACAAAGCAAAAAATTTAGTATGTTTAACGATGTTTGCTGTTCGTAGAAATTTACACTTCCAAATTTAAATCTTATATCAACTCGTGACCTAATTAATCTTTTGGTCTCGCGTGTGCCAAAACTAGCTTTGTTTTCACATGCAATTAGCTTCCATTTGTGTAAAATTGATTTGCTCAAAAGGTTTGCTCGACCTGGAAACCAATATCCTGTTGACATTAACAAAGTTAAATTAATTAGGCAGTACGTGCTCACGTAAACTACCACCACTGATGATTCTTGGCGAATTGCTGGATGGAGTACTATAATTGCCCATATTTGCCACAATATAATAATTACAACTTTCAATGCCACAACAATTCCATTATTATAACAAGCGTTAATTGCTGCCGTTAGTATCTGAGCATTCGTGTATTCTTTGAAAGAGCTTCTGAAGAGATTAAAGCTGTTCCCGTTTTGATTATACTTCTTAAGGGTTTTGTTGATTGTTGTTGCTATAGAATAAACCACGATATAACTAAAAAATAGCCCGTCAAAGAAAATAAAACCGCCCGTGGTTCCTACTCGACAAACATTCCAAAATTCAAATGTTCCTAGTAATATTTTGAGTACAAGGCAATTGGTCAAGCTTTTGGGAAATACAAGTGGGCACACATTTTCTGTAACGGAATCTATAAATCCAAACCACAAGGCAGTAATGTACACCAAAGGAAGACATACGCATATAATCGGAATATTGATAGCCATGACTTTAATAATCAAAGATGATTTGGCTTCTGTACGTTCAATAATTGCGTTGAATACTGCAATGAACTCTTTGCGTTGAATAATTGAAAATTTTGTGGTAACATATCCTAAAACACCAACAAGCATCCAAAAACTGACTTTGAATAAGATCAACCCATAAAAAGTTTTTGAGCTGGTTAGGAAATCTTTCGCAAAAAATGCAGCTTTAATTACAAACAAAATGGTGTGCAGTGTTTGGGATATCCAAGCGTTTCTAACTGTGGCTTTGTCTTCGCGATATTTCAAAGTGGTAATTGAGTTGGTAGCAGCAGGTTGGAAAATCTGGCAGTTTCCGGGAACTCCTACTAGTAATTTCAAATGAATTTGAATAAGTTCCCGTAGATTTAATTTTGTAAGACATTTGATAACTTTAGCCATATTGCATGTGTGTTGAGACCGAATTGGTAAAGAAAAGAGGAAAAGCAAAGCAAGAAAACGTTGGGAAAAAGATAGCAAGTTTGACCCGAACCTGTAATTATTTAAGAAGATATATCTCATTTTAAACATTAACAAAACGTAAATACACAGATATATTTAATTTAAGGTTGTGACTGTTGTACCAGTTATTACAACTAATGGCTTAGAACACAAATTCGTGGATTGGTTCCACCATGGGCGTGTTGTGTGCTCACATACGTCAAAACATGTTTGGAAAAGGTGTAACCAATGTAAAGCAATCAAATGTTTTTAGCATTTCGATAAAAACTTCTCTTCTTACTTTTCAGTTTTCAGCAATCTTACTGACTTACTGTTGACACAAAATCTATTTTTATTGTATTAACTTTAGCAAAGCTTCTATTACTGTGATCAACTTATTGATAGTAATTCGACGTAAATACTTACGTAGTACTACATCCCACATACATAATATTAGAATAAATACTCTAAGGTTTGAAGAGATAGTGCTTTAAACTTATTAAACCTTATGAAGTTGCACCTGCTAAATACTAAATACGGGTTGGTTATGTCTCAATGTGACAGTACAGATGAGAAATATTTGAGTAACATTCACCATTAAATTTTAGAAATTACGAGAGAAAACAAACTGAGTTTTACATGGCTTTTTATGTTTATTTTAAAAATTAAACTACGCTCAGCTAAATCAATTATTTTGTTGAAAATTAAACTAACATTGTACTAAACAATTACTGTGTTTGATCTACCACACAAATCTGTAATTAATTTCTCAACTCAAACCATTAATTTAGCGTGCCGCTCTGTATTCCCTTTTCATTCCATCCTTGCTGAATACTATTTGCCAAAGCTGTAATGCCATCCTTTAAAGCATGCCCTGGAAAATGACAAAAAATAAATCCACATGCGGAAAAACTTTTCACCTCCATACTTGCTCTCTATTTTATGCCAGTCTTTTAGAAAATTTTCTCGCCAGCAGAATAGTGTTTTGGCATAATCTGGTCCAAAATTATGCCAATCTTCAAGCACAAACAGATCTTTTGTTGATTTTGCTATATCCTCTGGATCCGGTGCATTTCCATTAGGAAAAATGTACTTATCCAGCCATGGCTCTGAACGACGAGCAAGTTCATGATTTCTTCCAATAGTGTGCAACAGAAATATTCCATCATCGTCCAGGCATCGTCTAGTCACTTCAAAGAATGTCCTGTAGTTATGAAAGCCAACATGCTCGAACATTCCTACGCTAACAATTCTGTCAAACTTTTCATTAATTTCCCTGTAGACGAATTTCTACTTGTAGGCCGGCACGAACGCGTTTTGCATATTCTACTCCATTTGCTGAAATAGTAATTCCAACACAGTTTACTTTGTAACATTTGGCTAAGTATTTACAAAGGGTGCCCCATCCACACCCAATGTCCAGCACACGCATGCCTGGTTTCAGGTTTAGTTTCTTGGCAATTAAGTCCATTTTGGCAACTTGAGCATCATTCAGATTGTCTACGTCCTTCCAGTAACCGCATGTATACTGCATCCATGGATCTAGCATCAACTCGTATAAATCATTGCCTGAATAAATGAAACATAAATCCAAACGTTAAAGAAATATTTTCCATTTATACTCCAAAAAAGTATCTTACCCAAATCATAATGAGCTTCTCCCACTTGAAAACATCTTTCCACAGTTTGCAAATTGAAAGCGTGTAGCTCCAAATATTCGCACAATCTATTTTGCCAATGCTTGTAATAGTAACGACTTAACTTCAGTTCAACTGCTCTGTACAAAAACTCTGTCACGTCTTCATAATTTTCATTGAAACAATCCCAGCTTTTATCCATAAACGTTTCGCCAAGACCAAGCATTCCTAAGTTGGCAACGCGAGCAAAAAAATCTTCACGATTTACTTTAATGCGTACATTAGTTTTGTATACTTTTAGAGGCTTAGGCTCCTCTTGTTGATAATACTCCGAACCATCCGGATATTCCAGGCTAACATTGATTGACCTTGTTACCTGTATTGCGCCTCGTATAAGTGAAGGGCTGAAAAGTTTCAAGATTTGAAACTCCAGCTTTTTGTAGAGCCGGATAAAAAGAATTGTTAGAAAGTATAAAATTTGGGTTGGGCCATTCATCTTGGAGAGTGTACGAATGAATGAATCAAGCAACACCGTTCTATTAATGAACAATTTAACTGAATGACTTGACAGGTAGCAAAATGTTGAATGAACACGGTAGTTTGATTGAAACTTGAAACTTAAAATATTTACGTGTTTCATGAAAGCAAATCATAAACTAATTATTTCATAATTGTGAATGCATTTCTGAACTTTAATTAATACCAACCATCGTAAATGTTTTCTAAAAACCACAAAAATTAGATTGCAATTTCATAGTTCTTTGGGTTCTTTTCAACTTTGGGAAGAGTTCAAACAACTTCCGTGATTAAATCCAGGAATTTAGATGATTCATGTGCATCACGTTGGTTTTTACAAGCACGCACCTAAGTATTATTATTTTAATAAGGAACAGAATGTAAAAAATTAGACTGTTTAACATAAAGCATTTTCAAAAATTGACAGCGTGAAGCAAGTAATAAAATTATTCTAGAAAGAATATAATAAGCACGAAGGAATAATATCAGGAAAATGTGGTATAACAGATGAATTTTTCAATTCTTTACCAACTCTGTATGGAAATTGGCTGAAGCTCAAAATTTTAAGTAATTATTTGTGTTGATTATACTGTAGCTCTCATGAAAAATGCTTTTGGTTTTAAAGAATTTTTAGTGTCTTTATGGGTTTTTGAAGATATTCTAAGATATTTTCCCCCTCATCGGTTGGTAATCATGCCCTCATTTTTACAACAACAAATATTCCGAGTTAATCAGTCACTCAATGAACAAATACAAATTTAAGTTACATTGTCTTATGGGAAACGTGTTTCATGCCAAAGGGACGTGGCATTTAAAGAGCAGACAGATTTGGATGGCATGAAATCACACAACAATATGAACACCAATTTAGAGCTATACGCACCACCTACTAAGCAGCAAAGCATTTTCGAAAGCATTGGAAATCCAGTTAGAGTTTTTTCCTAGACAGTAAGACATAAAGAAGACAAGTTCATATTGCAATTATACGTTTTATTTATTTTTATCAGTTTATTGCTTGATATTTATGACAATAAATACAATAAATAATTTTGGTTGGTTCCTTAGGTTGATCTAAATGTACCCAAAGAATGCAACTAATAATGCTAACATGTGTATACGATGCACTTTATTATTACATCTCTTAAAATTTCTTCAATATTCGGTAATAATGAATATATATACCCATTTGGCTGATTTGATATTAGTATAATTATACATACCTACCGTATTTATTCGATTTATACCCCCGGCTAAAATTTCAAATTTGACACCTCAAAGGAGGGTATAATTCGAGGGGGGTCATAAATCGAGGGGGGCCAAAATTTCAAATTTGATGATACGTTTTGGAAGGATTTTGTATTTATGATGATAATAAGTAGTAAACTGTTCAGCTTTGCTTTGTTAGAATGTATTTTAGCATAAATAATTGCGTCAAACGTATTGACAATGATTATTTTAGTCATAAAACTCTATATAAAAGTAAATACTTTTGTTTACGTTCGTATCAAAACTGATAAGGGGCTATAAACCGAGGGGGGCCAAAATTTCAAATTTCTCCTCTCAAAGGAGGGTATAATTCGAGGGGGGTTATAAATCGAGCGAGGGGTATAAATCGAATAAATACGGTAAGTAATTATACTAATCGCTAAACACTTAACTTCACGTCAATTCCAATTTCGGACGCTTAACCTTTAACCAAACATGTACGAAATTTATTATGTAAACTGATTTACATAACATCCTTATTTTTGGCTTTTATAATTGGAAAATAATTTATCTAGCGAGCAGCTCTGTATTCCCGTTTCATTCCATCTTTGCTCAACACCACTTGCCAAAGCTGCAGTCTATTGGCTCTAAAAAGTGCTCTGCTGAAAGACAAGAAATAAATCCACATACGGAAAAACCTTTCTCCTCCATATTTGCTCTCTATTTTATGCCAATTCTTTACGAAATTTTCTCTCCAGCAAGACAGTGTCTTCGCATAATCTGGTCCAAAATTGTGCAAGTCTTCAATTACAAACAGATCTCTAGTCGACTTGGCCAAATCCTCTGGATTGGGGACGTTTCCATTAGGAAATATATATGTGTTTAGCCAAGGCTCAGATCTAGGAATGGTAGTATGATTTCTTGCAATTGTGTGCAATAAAAATATTCCATCGTCTTCTAGACATCGTCTAGCTACTTCAAAAAAGGTACGATAATTTCGGAAACCTACATGCTCAAACATTCCCACGCTAACAATTCTATCAAACTTTTCATCCATTTCCCGATAGTCTTGAAGTCTTACTTCTACCGGTAGCCCAGCACACTTTTCATTTGCGTACTCTACTCCTTTCTCAGAAATTGTAATTCCAACGCACTTAACTTTGTAGTTCTTAGCTAGGTATTTACATAGTGTGCCCCATCCACAGCCAATATCAAGAACACGCATTCCTGACTTCAAGTCCAGCTTTTTAGCAATCAACTCCATTTTTGCTACCTGAGCGTCGTTAAGATTGTCGGCGTCCTTCCAATAACCGCATGTGTATTGCATCCAAGGATCCAGCATAAGCTCATACAGATCATTTCCTACAACCAATCTTCAGCCAATTACAAATATTTTCAAATGTATACTATTTCATAAGACAATACAATAGTTTACCCAAATCATAATGGACTTTCCCAACTTGATATGATCTCTCAACGGTTTGCAAGTTAAATGCATGAAGCTCCAAATGCTCACACAAAGCATTGTGCCAAAATTTGTAATAGTGACAATGCAAGTCGTTTTCGCAAAGTCTGGTTAAAAACTCCGTAATGTCTTCAAAGTTCTCCTTGTGGCAATCCCAACTTCCATCCATAAACGTTTCACCAAAGCCAAGCAGCCCTAGGTTGGCTACACGGGTAAAAAATTCTTCCCGATTTACTTTAATCCGTACAACAGAATCGCAGTTTTTCAGTAGCTGTGGCCTATCCTTATCACCGTCTTCTTGGTAGTACTTCGTGCCATCTGGGTGTTCCAGGATTACATTAATTGACCTTGCAAACTTCACTACATTTTTTATTATTGAAGGAGTGAAGAGTTTCAAAATTTGAAACTCAATCCATTTGTATAGCCTTATGAGAAATATTATGAAGGAGTAAAGCAATTGGGTTGGACCGTCCATTTTGAAGAAAAACCGAATTGAATTTGGTAGTTTCACCACTAGACAATAAGAACCTACTAAGCATAAAGGAAATCCATGAGCAATTTTGGTGTGTTCTCCTAAGCCTCAGTATTCAATTACAAGATATCATCTTTCCAAAAGCGCATATAAAATTAATCTACTGCATTAATGCAAACTTAGCTAAACCTAATTAGCACCAGTAATTAGCGGAATGTTGAGATTTTTAGAAAAATTCAAAATCATTTTTACGATAATTAATACTCATTTTACTTTCATATTGTTAAGAGGATATTATTTGCGCAACAAATTTACACGCAACATGCATAGGTACATAAAACAGGAATTGGTGCACATGCACATCACGCTGCTCATGACTGATTGATAAGTTGAAGAAACGGATTTGAAAAGACTTGTAGGTGCTGGTATGCCACATATTATGGCTTTACGTTTATTGAATAAAAATTTAATGCTGACAAAATCGACAAGTTTATAAAAGCATTCAATCATTTGTCTATTTTGTCTCATGTTTTGATAAGCAAATATGTATGAATAATTTTACCATTTTAAGTAATATTTCATTTCTAGCTAATAACAATTAAAAGTAGAGCAGCATGGATAAACAGTGTTAAAAGTATTAGCAGTGGGGATTCCACTCCGCGGACACCAGGTATATCTAACCAGCCGTTTACCTGAAAGACCCAAATCCGAAATGCCTGCTATTCTTGCTAATCTTGAATTTACTAGTGATTTTGTCATGTCTCACTGCTTACCCGCTTACTTATCATAAATATATTATTACTAAAGCAGCTCGACATGCTCCGATGATTGATCTGTCTTCAATTCTTACATGTCACTACTGATGCTCTTATTTGTGAAGAATTTTAGGAAAGTAAATCAAAGATAATTGTTTGTTTTAGCACAAAGGTACTTATTTCTCAGAAAATGTTTTGGCAATTTTTTGGAAATCCGTTACGCCAATCTTATAATGTTATTAAAATATACTACATGTCTAAAGCATATTTGTTACTAAGATATACTTCATAATTTACTAAAAAGTATGTGATGAATCGATTATGTAAAGTTCAAATAATTGAAATGTCACAGGAATTAATTGCCTTATATATTGTAAGGGACCCGATGACAATAAACTCTAGCAATCTATTTATCTATTTACGTAAAAATGCCCACAGTATTGGGGACTTCCACTCCTCTTTCTTGATCAGTACCTCATACATAGGTGGGCAGATTAGCTGTGATAGGGATTATAAACTTTCTAAAACATAGTATTAGTATTTTATATACAACAGTGAGTTCCTTGATAAAATAAATTCAAGGAACTTTAATGGTCTGTAATGGTATTTTAAATATAGCACTGGCAAAATTGGTTAAAAGGGCTGTCGCATACCTATCAGCTTGTAAGTTTCCATTTATTGCATAATATATTAATTAAATAAGATATTTAACAAAACGATTAGTATAATTATACTAATTTAAAATCAGCCAAATGAGTATTTATTAATTATTATTGATTATTGAAGAAATGTGGAAAGATGTAGTTATAAAGTGCATCATATGCACATCTCATAATTATTCGTTACATGCGTGGTGCATTCTTCCAAAAAAATGGGCCATTAATCTATATGTACCCAAAGAATTTCTTTGGGTACATATAGATTAATGACCAATGGCCAATAAATCATAATCATGTTAATACCAATAAAAAATTAGTCAATAATAAGCTTTTATACTCCACAGATAGCCGATACGTCCACACGAAACTTCCTTATAACTGTAGCCTGTGCATTTATTCGCCAATCTTGCATGTCGAATGTTGTATTTTACTAATCCAGGCCCAACTTGTTTTAATAGATTGAAGAAGTTGACATAAATTCATATTTCGATTTCAAATCTCGTACAAATTTTACAATAAGCCTACAGTTCCTACAGTTCTATCAAGGCAACAACAACACATTTGGAAAGCTTTAAAAGTGGATAAACAATTAAATCAGCAAATCGACCATCAACTGGAATGTTAACTTGTCACTACAGATAACTCAAACATTTTTAACAAGATTACTCATTTCTCCTAACTTCAATTTGTCTTTCATGACTCAAGTAATCAAACAGTGAATATCAATTCAACACTAGCATATTAAATATCTCTTAAGATCATAACTTGATAATTGTTTGTGTCTACAGATTGAGCAAGGCTGAAAGTCTTTTATGGAATAACTTAGGTATTTACTTTCTTACAATTTCATAACTTTTCTATGTGTAGTCAGTAAGCACATGAAATCAAGTTATCTAAAAATAGCATTTTTATACATTTCTTCTTGTCTTTTCAGGTTTTGAAGAATACAAATTGAAGTGGTGCATACAAAATGCTGAGATGTTTCATTTTCGCATTTACTCTCCAGATCTTTGGTAGAATACTAATTACCATTATATTATGAAATACTAATCTTTGTGATACGTAAATTTGCCAAATTATATTACGCAGGATTTTTTCTCAACGGTGCAACAGCTCAAACTTCGCATCCTCTTGATCCCCTTTCAGCAGAGGAAATCAAAGACACCGTTGCCATAATCCGTGCTACCAAACCTTTCACTCAACAACAAAATATGTGGTTATTTAAGTCTATAATGTTACATGAACCTGAAAAAAGTTTGCTGTTGACATCATTTATAAATGACACTGCCTACCCTGCCATTGCTCGAAAATCTCGTACCATTGTGGTTGAAAGGCAAACCAATGCTGCTCACCTTGCCGTAGTTGATCTCAGTTCAAAAATACTGGAAACATGGGAAGCACTTAGGAAAGACTATGATACCGGATTGTCTGAGGAGGATTATAATATCTGTCAGGAAGTGGCTTACGCAGATCTGCAAATTCAAGAAAGGTGCAAAGAAATGGGTTGGGATAATATGAGCTTGGTTATTGGTGAATGTTGGACATTGGCTCATATAGCTGACAAGCCCGAACTTGTAAAAGCGGTAAAACCGGTGACGATTTATTTTTATGGGCAAATGTTTCCTGAGGATAACCACTACGGTACACACATAACCTTGTTGCAAATCTTCTACATTAAAAACACACGCAAAAATTTATACATTTTTTGTCTATTAGCGCACCCGTTTGACTTTGTTGCCTACATTGACATTTACCAAAGGCGGGTACTTTACATAGAAAACCTTCCCACTCGTGAAGGCAACGATGCAAGTAACCGAACTGGCAACGTCTGTCCCCGAAACTTGTACCACTATCGACCTGAGCTTAATCCAGAAATTATTTTGAGAAAGGTCAACCCCATTCGTTTTTCACAACCGGACGGTGCTGGATATCAAATTGAGGGGAATAAAATATCTTGGCAAAACTTCACATTCCGCATTGGGTACATCGTATATCACAGACTTTTCCAATCTGAAAATCTAAAGCATATTTTTATTTAAAAATATTTAATGGAAATGCAGATCAACAACTGAAAAATTTATTTTATTTAAAGATTTAACATCCGTGAAGGTCTATCCATTCATCATGTTAGCTTTCAAGAGGGCAACGAAAGACGGCCACTCTTTTATCGCATGGCCGTTGCTGAGCTCTTTGTTCCTTATGGGGACCCAAGAGCACCTTATTATCAAAAAATTGTAAGCACGTTTATCAACGGCATTAAAATTGCTTAAACTTTTGTATTGTCTTTGTAATGCCATTTTGTGATCCAGGTTTATGACATGGGCGAATTTGGATTGGGACTCCATGGCATTGACATTGAAAAAGCCAGGCTATGTACTGGAGGTGGTGTTCCATCCTATATGACATTTAACCTGAACAACGAAGCAGGAGAGCCAGTTCCATACCCAAACGTCATATGCATTTTTGAAGAAGACGTTGGCCTATTATGGGCTCATAAAACATTAGAAGGGCACGCAATTCACGCTAGATCCCAGCGCTTGACAATAAACATGATGCTTACAGTAGACAACTATGACTACAAACTCTCCTGGCATTTTTATCAAGACGCGAGAATCGAGTTTTATACAGAACTTCATGGAATTGTAAATTCTGCTTTGTTGGCACAAAATGTAAAAAATCCTGGTCCTTCTACAGTTCGCGTGGCACCTGATATTTTTACTCAGTATCATCAACACCATTTGTGTATGAGAATTGATCCTGAGCTGGATGGCAATTCAAATAGTATTTCTACCTCAGATATTCTCCCGCATCCAGACCCGTCGGGTAGTACAACAAATCCCTATGGCAATGCATTTATAACTGAACAAACGGTATTAAAGACGCAAAATACGTCCAGAACCAACCTAGAACCAGAAAAGGGAAGAACTTGGCTAATTTCCAATCCCAACAAAATCCATCCATTTACCTATAAGCCAGTTGGATGGAAACTAGTACCGTTTGTTGGGCCGCCACAATTTTCCAGAAGAGATAGTCCCATGCACCCTAGGTTTGTCTTTGCGGAACATAATGTTTGGGTTACTAAATATCAGGATTATCAGCTTTATCCTGAGGGTGAGTTTAACATGAATGGTAAGGGGTTACCGGATTGGGTAGCTGAGAATCCAGATCTAAGCGTGGAAAATACTGACGTTGTGCTATGGTATATTTATGGTAAGTGCTTTAAGAAAATATAAGTAAATCAAAAATGGGTAGTTGACTTTTCTGATTGGTTTATTGATTCTTTAGGATTTACCCATATTCCGCGGGTGGAAGACTGGCCACTGATGCCTTCAGAGTATATTTAAAAACATACTTGAAATTTCAGAAACTAATCCAGTTGTTCAATTTTTTAATTTGCATTTTTTAAACTTACAGAAGCGCCGGGTTTGTGTTAAAACCGACAAACTTTTTCAAACAAAGTCCTGCTCTAAACGTTCCTTCGTATTACGCTCGACCTGCTCAGAATTCTTCATAAGCTTTTTAAAAAACCGACATGCGCCATTATGCAATAATTCCATTTTTATTTTATACTGTGTTTGTGCTCAAATGATAAATTGTTTTTTATTTGACAATAAAAACTTTGTACAGCAGTCAAGTACCAAAGGATGAAATTTCACTTTGCTCACCTAATTAATTATTTTTCAGGAAAATAATGTAGGAGTGATTTTTCGTTAAACTGACGAGTTGCCAAAGCTGTAATGTTTTTGCGTTGAATAAAGCTCGAGTAGTGGACCAACAGAAAAATTCACATTCTAAAAAATTCCTCACAGTGTTTATTCTAAACATAAGATTTATGCTGACGCCTTTCATTTTGAACGTAACGCGACCTGGCAAGGGGTCTCCCGATTTTATTGTCATGACTACCAAATATGTGTATTAGGGTAGTGAGCAACCTAGTGAAGATTCCCTTGGCAACGCCTTATAGTTTGTGAGATAAGGCACCTCAAAGTTGAGTTCGTAGAAACACGATAACTCCTACACGTTTTATCCAAATTTCTCGAGTAAGGTATCATTCGACTCCTAATTAAAAGAACTTTTCCTGACTACGAAGTCGGTTTTGAGTGGTCACTTCTCGAAAACTTTGGGTACGTTTTGTAGAAACATGATAACTTCTACACGTTTTATCCTATTTTTACAAACAAGGTATCAATCGACTCCTAATAAAAAGGTCTATTCCTGACTTCTTTTCGTTTTTGCAGATTTGCTCAATTTTATGAAATGTACCGAGGTTACTTTTTAAAAACCATGCTGTCAACTTGAACTTTGGCGCATAATATCTTTTTGAGTGAATTTTTGAACAATGTAAGAAAAGTCAGTGCTTCTCCTTAACTTTTCCAATCAAATGACATCTTAGAATTGAAATTTGAACCAAAATTTCGGAAGTTATCATGCGTTTACTATACTTTGGATGCATTCGAATTTCGTAGAAACATGATAACTCCTATACCTTTTATCCAATTTTTACAAACGGGGTATCAAACGACTCCTAATAAAAAGATCTATTCCTGACTTTTTTTAGTTTTTGCAAATTCATTCATTTTCCTAATTTTTTAAATATTTTTTTTTTTAATTGCTAAAAAAGCATATTAAAATATTTTTTTCGAAAAACTAAAAGAAGTCAGGAAAAGTTCTTTTAATTAGGAGTCGAATGATACCTTACTCGAGAAATTTGGATAAAACGTGTAGGAGTTATCGTGTTTCTACGAACTCAACTTTGAGGTGCCTTATCTCACAAACTATAAGGCGTTGCCAAGGGAATCTTCACTAGGTTGCTCACTACCCTAATACACATATTTGGTAGTCATGACAATAAAATCGGGAGACCCCTTGCCAGGTCGCGTTACGTTCAAAATGAAAGGCGTCGCTGTGAAATGTTTTCTCTCCAACAAAATACTGTTTTTAATAGTCCTGATCAAACGTGTGCCAGTCTTCAATTACAAACACATCCATTGTTAATTTGACTACTCTCTCCGGATTGAGTAAATTTCCATTGAAAATTGCTCCAAATGCTTGCATAAAGCAGTATGCCAAAACTTATAATAGGCATGGCAATGGCATCGCAATTCTTCAGTAGCTGTGGCATGTCATCTTATTTATGGAAGTATATTTTGCCATCTGGGTCTTCAAGGATCACATTGATTTACCTTACCACTGCATTTTTTATTATTGAAGGGGTAAAAAGTTTCAAAAATAGGATTTACATAATTGGCCATTTTTGGCATCAAAGTAAAAATTCGAGTTCTTGCAATAGAATGATAAAAAATGCAAAAAGATGCATTCTAATTAAAATTTCACGTTGATCTGACCAATGTGTAAATGAAATATGCAAGGTCAATCAATGTAATCCTGGAACACCCAGATGGCCAAGAAGACTACCAAAAAAGATGACAAGCCACAACTACTGACAAAATTGCGATTCCATTGTTCGGATATGCATATCGTCTTTTGAAACTCAATCCATTTATATAGCCTTATGAGAAATATTATTAAACATAAAGCATTTAGTGGGTTGGGTTGTACTGTCCATTTTGAAGAAAAAAACGAATTGAGTCTCATTGTTTGACCACCACAAAGAAGCTACTAAGCAAAATGCAAAACCTTGAGCAATTTTGGTATTCCTTTAGGCTTTCTTCCTAGATCAATGTTAAGATATCATTTTTCCAAAAGCGCATATAAAATGCACTCTTGCAAGCTTAGCTAAAACTGATTAGCATCAGTAATTAGCGCAATGTTGAGATTTTTAGAAAAATTTAAAATCATTTTTCCAATATTCAATATGTGCTCTATACACTTTCATATCCAAAATATTATTATTGTTGAAAACTGCTAAGAGAATATTATTGTTTGTGCAACAAATTTACACGAGACATGCAGAGGTAAATACATAAAACTGATAAGTCAGAAATTGGTGCAAATGCACGTCAGGCTGCTCTTGATAAAGTGAAGATAAGGTTTGAAAAGACTTGAAGAAGCCAGAGGTATGCATACATGTGGTTTTACGTTTATTGAATAAAAAGGGTAACGTTGACGGCAACAACATGGTTATAAAACATACAACTATATATGTTTTGATAAGAAATTATAAATCATTATTACCATTTAAGGAACATTTGAATTCGACCTATTAGCATATAAAAATCAGGAAAGAATAGAGCAGGGGGAATAAATAATGCAAAGTGGAGTTGGGGATTAGCGTAAGTTGTTTCAGCAGTGGAGATTCCTTGTCGGGGAAACCAAACTACCCGTTTATCAGAAAGACCCAGATTCAATATGCCTGCTATTCTTGCTAATCTCGAATTTACAAGTGATTATGTCTCACAACTTGATTACTTATTTATCATAAGTACATTTTCCTAATGCAGCTTGACATGCTCTGTTGATTGATCTGTTTTCAAATCTTATATGCCAGTACTCCGGATTTTTTGGAAAGTAAATAATAATAGTTTATGTTTTAGTACTAATACTTGTACTACTTGTTTCGACTACATTTTGGAAATCCTTAACGGTTTTGAAAAAATAAAAGATATCAAAGTATTAGAAAGTTTCGTTCCCCTTCCAAATCAGCCAAATGAGTATTCATTTATTGTTATCGGTTATTGAGGAAATGCCGAAAGACGTAGTTATAAAGTTATATGAACATGTCAGAATTATTCATTGCATGCGTGGTACATGTAGGGTACATGTACATCAAATGCTAACAAATCATGATAATATCAATTAAAAAATTACTAACTTTAAATTAGTTAATCATGAGCTCTCGTACCTAACAGATTGTCGATTGTACAATTAAACTTTACTGTAGCTGTAGCGTGTGCATTTATTTACCAATCCTGCATGTCCGATGTTGTGTTTACCTTATCCGTGTCCTACTTCTTTTTATAGATTAGATAAGTTGACATAAATTCAGATTTAGAATCTCGTATGAATTACACAGCAAACCGACAATATTATTAATTAATCAACACCTTTGGAAAGTTTTAAAAGCGAATAAACAATAAAGTCAACAAATCATCCATCATCTGGAATGTTAACTTGTCCCCACAGATAACTCAAAACATTATAATAAGTTACTTTAGTTTTAGTTTTGTCATTTATGACTCAAGTCATCGAACAGTGAAAATTAATTCAGCTCATTAATTATATATCGCTTAAGATCACAACTTGATAACTATTTGTGTCCACAGACTGAGTAAACCCAAAAGTTTTCTAACGAATAACTTAGCTGTGTACTGTAAGATTTATATCTTTATTTTTGTTTTAACATGTATTAATATAGGTAGCTATTAAATTTAAATAAGCTACTACAGCTAAACCTAACCACAGATGTTCTCATTTATATGTGCAGTCAGTAAGCATCTGAATTAAGATTATCTAAAAATAACATTTAAGCATTTCTTCTTGTCTTTTCAGGCTACGAAGCATACAAATTCAACTTGTAAAGTGGTGCATACAAAATGCTGAAATATTCTATTTTTGCATTTACTCTCCAGATTTCTGGTATTAATTAACATTATGAATAATACATGATATGAGGAACTCCATGCGAAATCGATAGGCTCCAAAATTCAATTTTAAGGTCGGATTCGAAAATTACACCATTTGTAGGGACCCCTAAGACATACATAGACATGACCCGTTTATGACCCTACCCCCTACCCCTTGGGTGCAGGGTCAAAATTTGGGGTCACCACGGTTTTCGTTAAATAACTTCTACAAATCTTCACCGATTTTAGTAACCAAGGTATCATTCGATAGCTAATAAGATAAGCTAAGCTAAAGAATTTTTATTTGACAAAATTTTGATTTATACAAAAGTTATTGGCAAAAAACTACCAAAAAAATCAGTTTTTTGCGGTTTATGCATTAAAGGCTACTTTTTTCTGGAAAACAAAAGTCGCCATTGAAAAGACCGTCAAAAAATACATAAAACCCAGTCTCCATGACAACGAGTGTAATGTTGCTATATGGAGTTTATACTCGATTTTGATGAAATTTTATGGTTTTCGTTAAATAACTTCCACAAATCTTATCCGATTTTGATAACCAAGGTATCATTCGATAGCTAATTAAAAAAGCTGTACTAAAAATTTTTTGTGTAAAAAAATTCCAATTTATACAAAAGTTATAGGCAAAAAACTGTCAAAAAATCAGTTTTTTCTAGTTTACACACTAAAAATAGAAAAACTGTTATCACCATTAAATTTGCCGTCAAAAATTACGTAAGTTTCAGTCACCATGAAAACAAGTGTTATCATGTTATAGGGAGTTTATAGTTAAAGAAACTTTTTCAAAAATAAGAATAATTCAATAAACTCCCTATAACATGATAACATTTGTTTTCATGGTGACTGAAACTTACGTAATTTTTGACGGCAAATTTAATGGTGATAACAGTTTTTCTATTTTTAGTGTGTAAACTAGAAAAAACTGATTTTTTGACAGTTTTTTGCCTATAACTTTTGTATAAATTGGAATTTTTTTACGCAAAAAATCTTTAGCGCAGCTTTTTTAATTAGCTATCGAATGATACCTTGGTTATCAAAATCGGATAAGATTTGTGGAAGTTATTTAACGAAAACCATAAAATTTCATCAAAATCGAGTATAAACTCCATATAGCAACATTACACTCGTTGTCATGGAGACTGGGTTTTATGTATTTTTTGACGGTCTTTTCAATGGCGACTTTTGTTTTCCAGAAAAAAGTAGCCTTTAATGCATAAACCGCAAAAAACTGATTTTTTTGGTAGTTTTTTGCCCATAACTTTTGTATAAATCAAAATTTTGTCAAATAAAAATTCTTTAGCTTAGCTTATCTTATTAGCTATCGAATGATACCTTGGTTACTAAAATCGGTGAAGATTTGTAGAAGTTATTTAACGAAAACCGTGGTGACCCCAAATTTTGACCCTGCACCCAAGGGGTAGGGGGTAGGGTCATAAACGGGTCATGTCTGTGTATGTCTTAGGGGTCCCTACAAATGGTGTAATTTTCGAATCCGACCTTAAAATTGATTTTTGGAGCCTATCGATTTCGCGTGGAGTTCCTCTATACTAATCATTGTAGTACGTACATGTGACATTATATTTTGCAGGAATTTTCCTCAATGGAGCAATAGCTCAAACCTCGCATCCTCTAGATCCCCTTTCAGCAGAAGAAATCAGAGACACCGTTGCCATAATTCATGTTACCAAACCTTTCACTCAGCAGCAAAATATATGGTCATTTAAGTCTATAATGCTACTAGAACCCGAAAAAAGTTTGCTGTTGTCATCTTTTATAAATGACACTGCCTACCCTGCTATTGCTCGAAAATCTCGTACCATTGTGGTTGAAAAGCAAACCAATTCTGCTCACCTTGCCGTAGTTGACCTCAGTTCAAGGTTACTGGAAACATGGGAAGTACTTAGGTCAGACTATGATACCGGATTATCTGGAGAGGACTATGATATCTGTCAGGAAGTGGCTTACGCAGATCTGCAAGTTCAAGAAAGGTGCAGAGAAATGGGTTGGGATAATATGAGCTTGGTTGTGGGCGACTGCTGGACATTAGCTTATATAGCTGACAAGCCTGAACTTGTAAATGCGGTAAAACCAGCTATGATTTATTTCTACGGTCAGCTCTTTCCGGAGGTAACCGGCTATTAGCTCCCGAACCAACTAGCTCCCGGTGGTCAGTTAGCTCCCCGACCCACTTGCTCCCAGACACATTAGCTCCCCGCGCCATTTGCTCCCAGAAACATTAGCTCCCCGTGTCATTTGCTCCCAGGTAAATTTGCTCCCATAACCACTAGCTCCCGGACCACTTGGCTCCCATGCCATGCTGCTCCCTGTTCAATTTGCTCCCAAACGCAAACTATTTGCCCCCTAGGACATTGGCTCCCAGACAAGTTTGCTCCCAACCAATTACCAAACAGTGCATAGCCCTTGGTATACAAGATACAATTGAAAACATAAACAGTTCTATGAACATAAAACGGTTAACCTTACGTTTCATACCTTTAGTTAAGGTTATGCAATATCCCTATTGCTTCATGGCTTGTCTGTCTATGCTTGTGTGCTTTGTTTTTTACAATTAGACATTACATTCGAGCAATGAACATGACAGCAGCTAGCAAAAAACCAACGAAAATCTTTATCTGGTCATGAGATCAGACTTGGCCATTAATTTGCTCCCCTGGCATAGCTGGCAGATAACACCTTGGAAATACATAGCTTGACCTCCAGTGACCTTTCTTAGTTATCTCTCTAGGACACTGGATATCAAGCCGAAGTACCTGTATGCTTGACGGGAAACACCCGATATGTATGCATGATGATATATGATGACGATAAATATATGATGCAAGAAGAACAATATAATTTCAAAGAGAATTATATTTGTCTCAAAGTTCCAGCTATGCCATTTCCGGAAAATTTACATAGAAACTTGAGAAATGAGCAAATTAATGGCCAAGTCTGCATGAGATTGACGGTGATTAGCAAGAATAAGTTTCCCAAATATTCACAAATCTTTGCTAAGAAATTGCTGACTTTTTGATGTTTTCAAAATTTTGATGTATTTTGTCACGTTTGTGAATCTCTATGCAGATTGCTATGTGGGTTAAAATTATATTCCGTAAAAGATATAAAACAAACAAAGGCAACAAATTTCATCTCACTTGTAAATATGATCACACAAAAATTTAGTAGATAAATTTAATTCATTTGCCTTAAATTTAGTGGCAATTATGTTATACTTAGCTCTAAAGATTACCGTTTTATGTTCATAGAATTGTTTATGTTTACAATTGTCTCTTGTATACCAAGGGCTATGCACTGTTTGGTAAATGGTTGGGAGCAAACTTGTCTGGGAGCTAATGTCCTAGGGGGCAAATAGTTTGCGTTTGGGAGCAAATTGAACAGGGAGCAACATGGCATGGGAGCCAAGTGGTCCGGGAGCTAGTGGTTTTGGGAGCAAATTTACCTGGGAGCAAATGACACGGGGAGCTAATGTTTCTGGGAGCAAATGGCGCGGGGAGCTAATGTGTCTGGGAGCAAGTGGGTCGGGGAGCTAACTGACCACCGGGAGCTAGTTGGTTCGGGAGCTAATAGCCTAGACCCCTTTCCGGAGGATAATCACTACGGTATATATAAGGATTTTGCAAATTTAGTATAGGTGGAGTTTCCCAAAATTAATACAAAACAAATTTCTCAAGCTGTGTTTCATAAACTTTAACGAGAACTGTAAATCTGGTTGGTTCTATACATTGCTCAGGTACTGGTATATATTTTCCATTTTCATTCATGGGTTTGTGTACAATAATACGAGAGCAGTAGAGTCAAACACAATCGATTTTCACACAATACCAATCAGGTTTGCCTTACCGGGCCATTTGAAGTTACGGAACACGAAAATTGGCCTTTAAAACGATGAATTTTTCATACACGATTTTAGCATTTCGTAACAGAATAATAAAGGGAGCTAAATATGTGATATTTTGCAAAGCTAATAAGTAACAACTAACTGCCCTAACACCTTGCAACGTTTCAGACGTGTCAGACTTCACATAAAACATTCGTATACGTTGAAGTTATCTGCATTACTTTTGGAAATCTCCACATATATAAAACTTATAAAGAATATCTAAAAAGTAAATCATGTATTTGTTTTTGTTTATTAGCTCATCCATTTGACTTTGTTGCCTATGTGGATGTTTACCTAAGGCGGGTAATCTATATAGAAGACCTTCCAACTCGTGAAGGCTACGATGCAAGCAATCGAACTGGCAACGTATGTCCCCGTAACTTGTATCACTATCGACCTGACCTAAATCCAGAAATTATTCCGAGAAAGGTCAACCCCATACGCTTTTCCCAACCTGACGGTGCGGGATATCAAATTGAAGGGAATAAAATATCTTGGCAAAACTTTACATTCCGCATTGGGTACAATCTTGTAGATTTGTATTTGTAAAAATTGAAAACATGTTTCCAATGCCAAGTTTATTAACCTAAAAACTAATTTTATTTGAAGATTTAACATCCGTGAAGGTCTATCCATTCATCATGTTAGCTTTCAGGATGGCAACGAGAGACGTCCGCTCTTTTATCGCATGGGCGTTGCTGAACTCTTTGTTCCTTATGGGGATCCAAGGGGACCTTATTATCAAAAAGCGGTAAGCAAGTTAATAAAGGCATTATATAATTCAATCCTTTATTACAAAGGAATTATATTATTGTTCAAAAGTCATTTTATGCTGTAGGTATATGACATGGGCGAATTTGGACTAGGACTCCATGGAAACGATCTTGAAAAAGCCAGGCTATGTACTGGCGGAGGTGTACCATTCTATATGACATACAACCTTAATAACGAAGCAGGAGAGCCAGTTCCATTCCCCAACGTCATTTGTATTTTTGAGGAAGACGTTGGCCTATTATGGGCTCATCAAACCTTAGAAGGCAATGTTATTCACGCTAGATCTCAGCGCTTGACAATAAGCACGCTACTTACAGTAGACAATTATGACTACAAACTCTCCTGGCATTTTTTCCAAGACGCAAGAATCGAGTTTTATGCAGAACTTCATGGAATTCTAAATTCAGCTTTGCTAGCACAAAATGTAACGAATCCTGGTGATTTTGCATTACGCGTAGCACCTGATATTTTTACCCAGTATCATCAACACCATTTATGTGTCAGAATTGATCCCGAGCTGGATGGCAATTCAAACAGTATTTCAACTTCAGATATTCTCCCGCATCCAGACCCGTCGGGTAGTACTACAAATCCCTACGGCAATGCATTTATAACTGAACAAACTGTATTAAAAACGCAAAATACGTCCAGAACCAACCTAGCACCAGACAAGGGAAGAACGTGGTTGATTTCCAATCCCAACAGAATCCATCCGTTCACGTATAAGCCAGTAGGATGGAAACTACTGCCGTTTGTTGGACCGCAACTATTTGCCAAAAGAGATAGTCCCATGCGTCCCAGGTTTGCCTTTGCGGAACATAATGTTTGGGTTACTAAATATCAGGATTATCAGCTTTATCCTGTGGGTGAGTTCAACATTAATGGTACGGGGCTACCAGAATGGGTAGCAGAAAATCCGGATTTGAGCGTGGAAAACACTGATGTTGTGCTTTGGTACATTTATGGTAAGTGGTATAAGGAAATACTAATAAGAAATAAATCACAAATTGGTAGTTAACTTTTCTGGTTGGGTTGTTGATTGATTAGGGTTTACACACGTTCCCCGGGTGGAGGACTGGCCACTGATGCCTTCAGAGTATATTTAAATATATAATTAAACTTTCGGAAACTAATTCAATTTTTTAATTTGTCTTTTTTTCAATTTACAGAAGCGCTGGGTTTGTATTAAAACCGACAAACTTTTTCAAACAAAGTCCAGCTTTAAATGTTCCTTCGTATTACGCTCAAGATGCTCACAATTCTTCATAAGGTTTACAAATAACAAAACTGACATGTTGTTTTGAAAAACAAATTATATGCTTGTATTAAACATATCAATTAAAGTAAGAATGAATAAGTAAACTTTTAACGCTTTATACTATATGCAATTCCACTTCTTCTTGTATACTGTGTTTGTGCTCAAATGATAAATTGTTTTGTTATTGGACAATAAAAATTTTGTACAAGTACGAGAGAAAAATTAGTAAAAAGCTCACAAGCAATACTGCTGAGATAGCCAGAGAAAGAAAGAAAAACATAACACACCTGATTTGTCTTAAATAGAAAATTTACGTAACGTTACGTAATATATTTTACATTTTACAACCTTGAATTCGTAACAATTTTATACTATACTACTTCGAAGTCTTTGTGACATAGTAGCAATTTTTTAACGATATCGTCTCTTAGATTTGTAAAGATATCGAGTAAGCTAGCAATAACGATTTCTTTGCTGGGCTCTGTTATGTATTAATTTGATAATAAGATAAAAAATGTTTGAATAATATTTACAATTAAATTTTAGAAAATACGAGAAAAACAAAGTTACTTTCAAATTGCTTTGATATTTATTTTGAAAATTAAATTACACTCAGCTAAATCTACATTTTGGTTTGAAAATGAACTTAACTTCGTACTAAACAATTATATTATTGTATTAAATGGCATTACAATTTGATCTTCAACACAAATCTGAATAATTTTCTCAAAACTGTTAATTTAACGTGCCTCCCTGTATTTTTTTTATTTCGTCCTTGCTGAATACTATTTGCCAAAGGTGTAAATGGTTGGCCTTAAGACATGCCCTGTTAAATGACAAAAAACAAATCCACAAGAGGAGAAACTTTTCTCCTGCATATTTGCTTTCTGTTTTATGCCGATTTTCTAAAAAATGGTTTACAAGTAAGTTAAACGCATGAAGCTTCAAATACTCGTTTACAGCATTATGCCAAAACTTGTAATAGTGACAATGCAAACTTGGTAACGTCTTAAAAGATCTCCTCGTGTCAGTCCCAGCTTCCATTCATAAATGTTTCACCAAAGCCAAGCAGCCCTAGGTTAGCCACAAGCGTAAAAATTCTTCCCGATTTACTTTTGTCCGAACAATGAAATAACAATTTTCTAGTACCTGTCGCTTGTCGCCTCCTTGGCAGTATAGTACTCTTTGCCACCTGGATATTCTAGGATTACATTGATTGACCTCACAAATTTTACTGCATGTTTTAATATAGACGGAATGAAGAGTTTCAAAATTTGAAACTCAATCCATTTATATAGCCTTATGAGAAATATTATTAAAGAGTAAAGCAGTTAAGTTAAGTATATTTTGAAGAAAAAAATGAATTGATTCTGTTTGTTTCGCACACCACCAAGAAACTACTAAGCAAAACGGAAAACCTTGAGCAATTTTGGTATTCACCTAGGTCTCAGTAGTCAATGCAATGTCAATATATCATGTTTCCAACAGCGCATATAAAATTAATCTATTCCATTCTTGCAAGCTTAGCTAAAACTGATTAGCACTAGGAATTAGCGGATAGTTGTGATATTAGGGAAAACTCAAAATAATTTTTCCAATACTAAATATGTACTCATTTTGTGCAACAAATTTACACACCACATGCATAGGTATATAAAACAGGAATAGGTGCACACCATGCTGTTCGTGACTGATTGATATGTTGACGAAACGGTTTTGAAACAATATGCCAGGTTTGTATATACATAGATTTTACGATTATTTAATATAAAGTGCAATGCTAACGACAACGACACAGGTATAAATGCATGCAATCATGTTTTAAAAATCATGATCTCCGCAACACCTTTCTTTTAAAAATAAATTAAAAAGCATTTTTTTACCATTTTAAGTAATTTTTGATTTCAGTATTCAGTTTTATTAGAGTATTAAAAAACGTTCAGGTAACACAATTAATGATTCTATAAAACATACATTATATAACATGCATTACTTGCTCTCACAATCTTATTACTTAGTAAGTAATACTGA